>JASAMV010007866.1:0-63975 GCA_030248065.1 Rhynchonema sp. JSB1_4 | reverse complement strand
AAAAAGATATCAGTGGTTACGCACAGGAGCAAAAGGCGACTAAAAACATCACCGAAACAGAAGAAAAGCTTATTTGCCAAAAAATGAGCAGGATTTAGAAAGAGGCGTTGCATTCTTTTCGAAAAGTGAATTAAAAAGCGATACGCCATCAAGGAACCATATTGCGGCCAACGCATAATCGTTTTACCCACTCTTTATGCCGTTACTAGTACGAATCGAACCTGTGACAGCTTGCCGTCGTCGCCTCATTGCGCTATTGGCCGCAATATGGTTCCTTGATGGCGTATCGCTTTTTAATTTACTTTTCGAAAGGAATGCAATGCCTCTTTCTAAATCCTGCTCATTTTTTGGCAAATAAGCTTTTCTTCTGTTTCGGTGATGTTTTTAGTCGCCTTTTGCTCCTGTGCGTAACCACTGATATCTTTTTACTTTGGGGAGTAAACAATCTTGTATAGGTGTTTTATATGCGACCAGCATGATACCGAGAACCATATCCTGATTCTTGCCGCGCGACAGCAGGCATTTTTCTTCTTGTCAATATGCTTCCTCGGTACTTAATGGCACGGCTGGTTGCAGACATCTCGCACAAGCTCTAATGTCTGCGTGCAAAACAGGCACAAGTCAGGCAAAACAAACAGACAAGTCATATTTTATTGTGCTACATGTGCTATAGTAAATTTCCAAATTCGCTGCCGCACAGTAAAATACGCCCCATAGTTAATGTCAAGTTATAAACCCGAACGCTAACCATGCGCGGTTCTGAAACATTGCGCGCAACTGCCTGGCTGGCTGGTAGGCTGTGTGTGTGTTGGCTGTCCGAATGTTTCACAAGTTGAATTTCGGGTTTAGAACCTGACATTAACTATGGGGCGTACTTTACTGTGCGGCAGCGAATTTGGAAATTTACTATATTAGGCATTTATCCCGCCGAGCTGCTTGATGCAGTGCACGGATGAAAACGTGAATCATGGGTTACTGTAGTCACCACAGTGCAGTATTGTCAAATTTAATTATGTACAATGTGTTATGTAGCCACAATGTGTTTTTGCTGTTGTGCAGGCCGATTCCACGAAGATCAAATAATCTTTGTATAGGCACAGTACTTTTTCACGTAAAGTCTCCAATTTTTTTCTGCATACTCGGCCGTGTCGAACGCATGGCCTTTGCGCTGACTTCTCTTGATTTCTCGTTCATTCGGATGCTTTTTGATGCAATTAACTGCACGGCTACCTTGGCAACCGCTGGTTTCACTCCCAAGACCAAAGTGTCCATAAGGCAAGCCTGTAGAGGTACAGTACCAGCTGCAATTCTAGGCGATCCTGAGGTGGCGCAGGCTCAGCCTGCAGGCGCCTGCAGGCTCCGCTGATTTCTATTCTTAACTGTGCAGGCCAGCCTGCAGGCGCCTGCAGGCCCGGGGGAGGCGGGTGCAGGCTGAGCCTGCGCCGCCTCATGATTGCCTAGAATTGCAGCTGGTACTGTACCTACTATGTACATGTGTCATAATTTGCGGAAAGCATTACTACGCTTGCTTGGGTTGAGATTGAGAATCATACACTTGGTTTGGCTGGATTCCTGGATTCGCCTCAAGCACGCTTTGTTGTTGTCAAGTTATTAATCGACTTTGTTGGGCACCTTTGCATATCAAACTGTGCCTGAGGTTAGATTACTTTAACCAGCGGAGCCTACCAAAAACACTGCACGTCAGATATATTCGTTAGCCAAATGATCTACAGCATATAGGTAATGTACAGTAAGCATACTGTAAGCAATTTGCACCAAAGTGACCCTATGGCTGTGGCATGCTAAACAAATAGAATTAATGAGTATTGTTATTGATTGCAGAAAAAATGTTGCAAAACATCATATAGCTGCTGCACCCAAGGACCCGCAAAACTGAGATGAAGTCCTCGTATGAAGTAGTGCCGAGATGCATTAGGTGCACCAATGTATATCTACCCCAGCCACGAGCTCATGAGACGGCTCGTTTTTAAAGCTTGCTTGGCCAGATTCAAAAATGTTCCGGTTACATGGTTTCGAAAGGCAAAAGAAAGAGATTGGGCTCAGAGACATGATGACAAGTTCCAGTTGGCTGACCTCAATTTGTTGCGTGCTTACGCGAACAGCAACGTTGTTCAGCACGCAATGGTTTTGGGAGTCAAAAGGGAATTTACCCACCGATTCGGAGAGCGTGTTTTTAGTAAATACGTGCGTTTATCTTCATTTCGTTTCCGAAATACGTGGAACCGGAACATTATTGGATCCGCACAAGCCAACTTCAAAAAAGTCGTCTCATGAGCTCGTGGCTGGACTATATGTATGTACAGTATATATACCGATCCTGTCTTATTCGCTCAGCCACACGACATACTGTAGTAACAAGCGGCACAAGGTAAATTGATATGTAGTTTTCGCTCCGTTGCTAAGGCGCGCCGCTAATGTCTATGTAGCTAATGCTGTCTTGTGCGTTATGTACATTAAGCTATGTATATGTATACATATGTCCAGTTTGTGTTGTTGTGTTGTGTCGGAGTGGCTTCTTCTCACAGCAGCACATCACGTGCCTCTGATATACAGTTACACACGTAGACAGCGCCGGCAGTGCAAGACCATCCGACCTACCCACGAATATGTATAGGTATGTACATGGCACGTGCGTGTGCTAATTTGGCCAGTTTGCGCGCCTGGCATTTCTGCAAAAGTTGTTGGGACCGTTGGCTTGTTTTTCTCACGTGTTTCCTCCGATGGTATAGGTTTTTGTCTTTGTTCGTCACTCATCTTTTCTCAGTAACGGATGGTACTTCTCTCCAGGTCAATTTTTTTACTTCAACCTGTATATATGAAATAAGAGCTGTCAATATTTCTTCAGTCATATCTTTTTAACGTAAATAATGCTTGAAATATTCGGTTAATTGGGCAACATATTGTACATACCTTCAAGGAAGTTCTCCATCACAAAAGGTTTTAACGAAAGTTCCACTTGGTAAAAAGCATCTCACGGCGTGGGTAATTAATTTCTGATCATATTACATAATTGTGTTACATCAACAATCAAACATATATGGTACATACGTGAAACGCCCACGAAAATATTCGAGCTTCTCGAATAAACTGAAAGCGTTTTTTGTTTTCAACTCCACGCATTTTCAGTCCAGTGGGTCTTTGACGTATATAAATCCGCTCAAAAGCTTATGAACACTAAAATCTCTGTTCTTTTGCTTGGTTGTTGCTTGTTTTATTTACACGTATTATACTTAAGCCGACTAACGTATTATACGTAACTTATTCTATTTAGACCGCCCGCGAACAAACAGTGATCGGGTCGTACCATCGTATTTTCCAATCTATTTTTCTTCATTTTGAATGCCCCCACAACGCTGTATTTATGAGAGTTCAAACGGAAATCGTTTATTCGTCCTCCGCGGATTTCAAGCCGAAACAGCCATCAGCCACCACCGCAGTCACCGCGCAGATCTACTACCAGAACATCCGAATGCTGCTTACATGGTTGCCCTGTTTCCCCGCCGGTATTATGGGTAATCAGCAGAACAGGTCCGTCCGTATTCTGGAAAATATTCAGTTGTGTCCGCGCTTGTGTGCATGTACATGTAGGTTCCAGTGTCCCCCGAGAGCGCACACGCAGGCCAAAGATAGTCAAGCGTCAGCTTTGGCAAAATGGCAACAAATATAAGAATTGTCATATGCGCATAATTTGTAGCTAAATTTGACTTTGACCAAGTATTTGGAATTAAGCAGCCTATGCGCTAACACTCCCCTGATTTTAGTTGATTCTCAAAGGCAGTCCAACTGACAAGATTACTAGAACAAAGCAAAATCTACTCATTGCTAGTACACTGGGTGCTCTAGTATTCTCGGTGATGTCAGAGTGTTAGGGCTGCGATTAACAGGTGAGCAGATAAACGAGGAATGCGGAATGCAGAAATTTACCATTCCGCATATTTATCTGCTCACCAATTTCCGCATTCCGCATTTATCTAATCGCAGCCAGCGCATTCCTGAGATTTTTCCATGAAATGCTTGCTGCACGAAAAATTGCGTGTTTCAGTGTGTTGTTGCCTCTAATGTAAACGAGCATAAAAGTTTCGTATTATGCACGTCATAATAATTGATACAGTTGACTGGTTTCGTGACTGTGCATAACAGGAGGGCTATAATGTCCACACAGTCGGCTAATTCTTTAGTCGTCAACTCTGGTCATCCACCAACTCAGGCAGCCGTGAATGAACCCGAGAGATATACAGTATGCATGGCATTGGGGCCGAGTTATGACAACAAGAGCTGACGGGGTGCACACAGGTTGACGACCCGAACATAAGCCAACACAGGATGGAACTAAAACAGAAGAACATATGCTACTTACTATACATTACATGTATGAGTGCATTTTGGGAATTCCTGTGTGTATACGTAATCAGGGTTGGATTTAAAAAGAGTAAAAAATTTTTTGTAAAAAAAATTTTTTTTAAAAAGATTGGCCACTTTTTTATTTTAAAAATTTAAAAAGTAAGTCCACTTTTTTATTGTTTTTTCCCCTTTTTTCGTTATTTTCTCACTTTTTTAAGGTAAAAAGGCATGTTTTCATGCGTTTTATTGCTCATCACTCTCAAAAAATCGCCTGCGGCGATTAGATTTTAGTTTAAAATGGTGTTGTAGTGGACTCATACAGTTCCCAGACATCCCAACAATCGCTGCATATATAGGACACCATACACCGTATACTGTACAGTTGAGCGTGTCGTAAGCTATCGCCAGACTCCACGTTGCTCGCCTATTTGCAGTTGTGTGGATTTGTCATTTGATGCTTTTGTCACACAACATGAGTGTGGTGCAAGTCTCTCTTCAAATTTATCCCCAAATTCACAAACACAAGGTTGGTCTTCCGTTCGATGTGTGTATAAATTGTGCAGAACGCAGTGACTCGGTGTTCTGGAAAAGTGCAAGTGACGATACATACAATTTCTCTGGGTCAACATTCTCGCTGCGATACCGTATGAAGCGCTGTACTTCATCAAAACTGACGACAGTGTTATCTTACAACTCAAATCAGTGTTTTTTGTGTAACTGCCCCTGCAGCGTCCAAGTTTGAACCTCACGCTTTTTGTCCTTGCAGCTTGACGGTACCAAATGCTGAGGCGGGAAACCGCGGCGGCGATCAGAATCAACAGATGAACATAATTCCCGATTCGATCGAAGAAAGGTGAGTCATCTTTTGCCACTTTGCTGCAGGGTTGGTGACCATTGTGCCATATCAACTTTGCTGGCACAGACTTGGCATAGACTAGGACTTTGTGCATGGAGTTGGGCAAATTTTGCTTGAGCTGCGCTTTAGTGATGCAGTTGGCCCACTAATTTCGACCAGCATAAAAGTTGTTCATTTGGTGCAGGGCAACAACTATTACGCTGCGGCCGGAATTATGTAGTGCCCGAACCCTATCACTAAACACAGCTCAACCAAAACTTGCGCCCCAATCCATGCCAAAGGCTGATATTCACAAAACGGTGGAGTGGAGAGTTGAGTAGAACGTTCAGTGGAAAGTTGGGTAGAACGCTAGCGTTCCATTTTGCCACGGAAAAGCATTGGAAACGCCACACCTCCCAACCAAACTGGGTTTGCACCACACTGGAGCGCGTGTATTTATTGTTCACCACTTTGCCTGCACACACGTCACGCTACAACGTGCGCAGTGTTTAGACGCTACCGTATCCATTCCACTGAACTCTCCACCCAACTTTCCACCCAACTGCCACTCAACTCTCTACCCAACTCTTCACCCCCCATCCTTTCGTGAATATCACCCCGGGGTGAATACTGCAATCCTCAACGCAAAAGCACACAAGGTGCTCCAGCGCCGAGCAAAAGCGTGGTTGTTTTACAATTAGTCCAGAAATCCAAGTCCAGAACTAGCTCAAAAGTCTTCAATTATTGTTTAGTTCATATTTTTGTTTCCGACTGTCATTAAAGCGGACGCGACGTAAAACATTTTTAGAATGGCACACCTCAATATTATTGCAGTAACGGCAAGAGGACGTCTAAAGTAATGAAAAGACAATGACGCCGATCATCGAAGCTTTACTTCCATTCCGAATGTTGTCCGCAAGGAACAAAATTCAATTTGCTGCAGTCACTCGGCTCCCTGAAAATCAGGCATCCAGCTCAAGAAACGAAATAAGAAAATGTTTTAGGCCACGCACATGGTTCTGAAGAGGTACAATTTTATAACACAGGGAATTGTCTTTTGAGTCACACAGTGAGATAGATTTGAACCACTAATTTCGGCTAGCGAACAACTTTCACGCTAGCCGAAATTAGTTTTTCAAATCTATCTCACAGTGCGACTCAAAAGTCAATTACCTGTGTTATAAAATTGTACCTCCTTAGAAAAATGTGCGTGGCCGAAAACATTTTCATATTTCGTTTTTTGAGCTGGATGCTTGATTTTCAGGGAGCCGAGCGACTACAGCAATTAAATTTTGTTCCTTGCAGACAACATTCGGAATGGAATTTCTAAATGAAAGCTTCGATGATTGGAGTCATTGGCTTTTCAAACATGATACTGTAGACGTCCTCTTGCCATTTCTGCAATAATGTTGGGGTGTGCCACTCCAAAAATGTTTTATGACGCGCCCCCTTTAATTAATTGATCACTAGCTAAGTTTATAAATAGTCGCCTTTCGCTCGAGAGCTATGTAGCTTTGCATTCCTGTGTTATTCTTGATACGTATATTATTCATAGTGCTTCGGTTATGATCACTGGCCGTATGAAGCAGCTTGTTAACCCAAATAAACATGTTTTTGCGATATGGAGTTTTGTCCATTTATTAGTATGGTGCAGCCTGCAGCGGAAAGGAGAACGAGTGCATATTTTTTGGTTCGCATGGTAACCAGCAGACAGCCAGGTCGACAACAATTAGCCAAATATAGCAAACATTCCGCAATAAAAGGTGCAAAGCAGCTCCATGATTAAAAATACAGTATTCTTTGTTAGCGACCTCCGTCTGCTTCAAAAACACCGCCAGGTTTCTACCAGGAACTAACCGAACCATGTAGTTATACCGGAGTTTTCCATATAAAGCCACTGAGGCTCTATTTGCAAACGATTCTTTTGGGAAGGGGTTTTAAAATTTGTTGAACTCATGGGTAACATCGTCGATAGCCAAATTGCTTCACGTACTGTATATCCTCGTATTCAGGGACCGTAAGTATGTAATTGAATCTTTGCATGGTTTCAGCTAAGAAAACTGACTGTAGTTTTTGGGGTTGTTGTGTGGAACATCCATATGAAGGTTGATTGTTTGAAATTTTTTTACCACAATCTACCTAGGAGCCCCCACGGAAACGCTTCTGGGGTTGGGTGGTGCTCTACGTGGAAAACACCGTCAGTAAACAACCTCGATTTCAATAAGGTTGCGATTAGTGCGAGTCTGATACATACCTACCTATATACCATGTTTCAACGATCAAATGAAATACACAAAGACGCATTAACTGCAGTAGTAGTAAAAAAAACAATGTCCATATTCAATTGCAGACCTTCCTACGATGATGTCATTCTCTGGGGAACGTCATTTGACGCTATGATGGCTCACAAAAGTCAGTGGGACGGGTTACTGTATCTTAAATTAATACCGTGATCGGCTATATACGCACTTCCGTGTTCTCACTGCAGCTTTAATTGCCTTTTTAATATGAAAAAGACCAGTGGATCAATTTTCATAGCGAAAACGCATCAATTATCCCTTGATGATTCAGGCGGTCAGAAGTTGTTCGCCGAGTTTCTCAAGTCCGAATTCTCGGACGAAAACATTCTGTTCTGGCAAGCGTGCGAAGAGCTGAAACGGGAGTCGAATCCGGAGAAGATCGAAGAAAAAGCACGCATCATCTACGAAGATTTCATATCAATATTATCGCCAAAAGAGGTGCGTCATAATCTGCGTGTGAAACGCGGTGCCTTGTGCGATTAGAGTTTTGCAATTTTAAATCTTTTAGCATGTTCAGTGTCCATTATCGTGCGGGCTTATATGTATGGTCGGTGTTTCAGTGAAGAGCCTCTATTGACCAACCCTTGCGATAATAGAAACGGCTTTAGTCGTTTCTTGCGCCAAAAATAATTCTTTAATTTATATAATATAGTGCCTGCTTCACTTGGTCGGCCATAAACGGCGTCGCCGATACACTATATCCCAAATATATGTCGATATCAGAGTCTATTCTCAGCTTCTCAAAATTAATTAAAACATCCAGAATTAATTAACACAAGACAATCAAAAGCATGGACGTCATCGGAGTCATAATAAGCTTATCTACAAATGCAGGTGAAATTTTCGGCAGTTACATACGATAATGAGGAAATTACACATATGCTAGGTGCACAGTGCGCAGAGGTGCGACTGTTCAGGGGTCGTTGTATATATGTAATTGTGATGATGAGGACATAATCGTACTTGGTGATTAGTGTCGGGTGTCCGGTCTTGTCTTGGTCACGTGACTGCTCGTATTGCTGATATATTTTCAAGATTTACCGAAGCCACCACTGATTTCACCGGGCGCAAAAGTTCTTCATTTGCTGCATAAGAAGCAACTTTTATACGCTGGTCGAATTTAGTGGCGTAGGTAGATCTCGAAGCATCCTTAGTTCAAAAACAAAGTCACCTGACCAAAGCAAGAGCGGTTCGGAGACCGGCTTGTTTGCCAAGTTTTGATCTATCGCCCACAGACAGGGTTGGATTAAAAAATTTTTTTATTACCGAACTTTTTTTTTTTTAAAAAAAAACTTTTTAAAATTTTTTTTTTAAAAATCACTTTTTTTTATTCCGGACCCCCAAAAAATTGGTTTCTAGAAAAATGAAATTTCTGAAATCATGTTACTTAGGTATGTTTTGAGGGACACTAAAGAGAACTTCTCCACTGACTTGCATGTTTATGTCGATCACCTGCGATCTAGCCCATTTGGTCATAATTTGAGAACCCGCCCGAAGGTAACTCTGTGGGCATATATGACAAAGGGAAGACCAACCTTCTGTTTGTGAATTTGGGGATAAATTTAAAGAGAGATAAAGAGTTACACCACACTCATGTTGTGTGACAAAAGCAACAAATGACAAATCCACACAACTGCAAATAGGCGAGCAAAGTGGAGTCTGTCGATAGCTTACGTCGATAGCTCAATAACTGCACAGTATACGGTATGGGGTGTCCTATATTATACGTGCAGCGATTGTTGGGATGTCTGGGAACTGTATGAGTCCATTACAACGCCATTTTAAACTGAAATATAAGCGCCGCAGGCGATTTTTTGAGAATGATGAGCAATAAAACGCATGAAAACATACATTTTTACCTTAAAAAAGTGAGAAAATAACGAAAAAAAGGGGAAAAATAATAAAAAAAAGTGGACCTACTTTTTAAAATTTTAAAATAAAAAAAGTGGCCAACTTTTTTTTTAAAAAAAAAATTTTTTTTTACAAAAAAATTTTTACTTTTTTTTTTAATCCAACCCTGCCCACAGAACAGCGCGATACGTAAGGTCATCGTCGGAACACGGTTAAGCCTGATTCGGGTGAATAATAATCTACTGCTTGGAACAACAGTGGTAAAATGTACACATTCAATTTGTGATGTTTCACACAAACACACACACATTCACATTGATGCGCAGGTGAGTCTCGATTCACGGGTGCGCGAGATCATCAACACGAACATGGTGCATCCGTCGGCGCACACTTTCGACGGGGCCCAACATCAGATCTACACGTTGATGCAGCGTGACTCGTACCCAAGATTCGTGTCGTGCACAATGTACAAACGGTTACTTCAGTCATACGGCCAGTTCGAGGACTTATAATGCCGCCTGCTGCGTCATCAAGGCCGGCTGATGTTTCACCATGCACCCGCTCGCACCCCATCTGCTAGTTGTCCAAGACACCACATTGCGGCTTATAGTAATGTGGTCAAATCATCTCGTCAAATAAAGTCGTCGAACACATGTATTACTTTTCGCGCTCATGTGATTGTGTTCGACGACTTTGTTTGACGAGATGATTTGACGACAAAACCATTATCCCACATTGCACAACTTACATACTCTGACAATTCTTTTGGGAGAAACTTTTCAAACGCGTTGCCTGATCCGTAAAGCGCATGATGCGTGCACTGGCTAGCGGTCACGTGACTTCTGTAGCCAGTGCAAGCATAATGCGCTTTACGGATCAGGCAACGCGGTTGAAAAGTTTCTCCCAAAAGAATTGCCAGAACATAAACATGGATAAACAAGGGACATCCTTGTGAATTTGAGTAGCGATTGATGATGTTGTTGTACCATACCATTTGTATTTGACATAATTTTATTGATTGTATTGCCCCAGTGATAATTTTTTGTTGATATATGTGACCGAAAAGTTGATGTGGAGAATTCAGAATGCCCTGATCTGCCAAGGTGAGCCCCGCAACTCTCCATTTCTACCCGATTCGGATCTGCTATACTGTGATGTTTTTTTATCGTGTCAGTTTTTATTGTTATGTTTTTCACCAAGTTTCACACCGTGCGGGACAAGTCCATTTCCACTCTAACTGAAATCTGTTACAGCTTTGTTTTTGAATCAAAAACAACGTATATTTTTCAAGAATGTTCCTTACTTGAGATTAAACAGCTGAAATTATCTGGTCTCAGCACAATCCAAGGGTAGCTTCATTTGTTCGTTTTTGAGCATTTATTTACACTAATTCAACTGAAAAAAACCAACAGCTGTCCTAAATCTCTTATTTTTCTTGTCTCGCAGAAGAAAATTTTGTAAAATATCTCGTATCGATTGAATATTTTAAATTTTGTCTGTGAAGTCACATGAATAAAACGTGTTTTCGGACACGAGCGGAATACGCGACTCATGAGTAATCATTCGAAAACAAACATTCCAATAAAGTGAATTACCCTTTTTATCAGATCACAGCAGCGCACAGACGCATCGAAATAGGTCGTTGAATAAGTTATGTGTGCCAGACATATGTAGATTCCAGAGGCATTGATTGTAAACAGGGCAACGAAAATAATGCAATCATATGGTACAATATGTGCGATAAATAAAAATCACGGAACCCAAAGCCAGAAAGTGCAGATAATGTGGTTCTGCGACAACCGCCCCGATACCGCGGCGAGACTAAATGCATAATTAGAACTGCGTAACCGAAATATACAGGAAAATATAATTTCACACGTGAAACTGGTTGATTGGTTTGGAATTTGACGGAAGAAAAGGGTGGCGACGATTAAATAAACATGCATATGAACAATAAAACATGAGTCAAATCAAGTTTGATGACGGAAGCAAGCTGTATCTTTTGCGAACACAGCACCACAAACTAAAATGAGCAGCAGCCTTTCAATTTTTGCTACTGAAGCTGCCAGACCGAAAAATTTAATATACAGTATACACGACTTCAGGTTTAGATTATTGTTTTTTTTGGCGAAACGAGCACCACAGCTCGGTCCAGCTAGTTTTTGGAAAGCACACAGTTGTTTCACATGGCCCATAGGCAGATACACACAGGGTTTTTTCAAAATGGGCCATAATCTTGTGGCTCATTCAAATTCTTTAGTGGCCCAATGAGCCACCATTACCGACAAAAAAACCTGGATACACGTAATTTGTACAAAATTAAACAGTTTTCTCCACAGCACACAGTCGGTCTTTTTGTAGCCTTTATTGCAATAATAGCCATTCCAGAATTTTTGAGTTTCAATTTTCCGTGCATTTTCAGGAAAACGTCGGTAAGTTGTCGAAGCTATAGCCCGGTCGACCACACAAAATACACGTGATGTAGCCGACGTGATAAACTGCAATAATTTTTCAATTAAACAATATTACCTCCGTATCTAATCGTGCTCAAAAACTTAAAAAACCACATACTTCCAGGAGTAAAGCAGAGAAATCCGATCAGCAGAAACACCCAGCCGGAGAAATCTAAAAACACAAGAAGAATTTGCTGAAAATATGCGTTAAAGTGGCCAAAAAGGAAAAGTAACTCACTGCTTGGTGGGCGAGACAGCACGATAATGCCGAAAATGAGCAGGGCTAGAAACGAAAAACTGGTTTCGATGCATTTGAAAACAACAGAAACTCTTCAGAACAAATTATCACTGAAATTTTTTTTCTGATTGACTGACCGACTCCAATCAACGTGAGCAAAGCCGAGCCAATCACCAGTCGATAGTTGTCGCGTATTCTTGGGTGCTTCCACCAACGTCTGCAAAGAAAACGGCACTGTTTGGATATGGGGGACCGAGCGCTTAGGGACAGTAGCACATTGGGGTTTTGATTTCAGGCAAGCCTAAGCCTCGGCCTAAAACTAGGCTGCACTCGACCGTGTCAATACGCTCAGTGTAAGCGTAAGCTCAAGCCCAACGACAAGTGTAGTCCTTAGCCTAAGCCTAATGATTTTGTGCTTTTAAGAAAGCAACGAACCTTTTTAATCAGTTTTTGTTTAATCTCCTCTTAAACCGGAAAACAAAATTCCAAGGCCAAACACTTGAAAAGTCCGGGTCCCTATGTCCAACCAGTGCCAAGAAAACAGCTGATTGATACGATCGCATGAAATTCAATCACAAACTCTCGGATAAAACTAAAGAGTCCAAAAAATTAAGGCCACAAAAATGCAACAGAAAGCTAACCGTTGCATAATTTCATCAGCCTTCGCCATCAGAACCTCACTGTCAGCGAAACTGCGTCGTCTCGGATCAGCCGCCGTCGTTGTTGTTGTGGTCGAAGTGGTCTGATGAAGAACTTGAATTTATGACCCAAAAACGCTTCCAACTTCAACTTCTAATCCAAAAAATCATGTGTAAGTGCAAAAAGCCAGCACGTTCCGTTGCCAAAACTCCACTGAAAAGCGGGATTTTTGACGCGCGAAGCGGCTTGGGCTCACGGCAATCTTTTGGTTCAAATGGGCATTTTCAGACCTCAACTCAAATAGGCAACCTTCAGGTTCAAATGTAAGAAACCGTCAGATATATCCTGTATTACACTTGCGGGCCGAAAGAACCGTTTTCTCCGAAAAAAATCGTTTTTATTTGATCGGAAATTTTTTCAAGTGGTAACTTTGGGAAAGAACAGTTTTTACCAAAACTTCTGAGAAATTTTCCAAGGTCGCGAAACAATGTTGTCAAACAGGCCGTAAATCGGTTCTGAGCAGTCCAAAATGACGATTTTTAACGCTTCGCTGGCATGCATTTGTAGCCTGTTTCAGACCATTTCCCAACAAAATTTTGTCGAAAATAGGTAAAAAAATTCGCAAATATACCCTGTACCGGTGCTGTGGCTACTTTTGCGGGGCGGGTAGGGTACATAGGTGGAAAAAATCGGAGCGGGTAGGGGTAGTGTACCTGGGATTTTGGGGGGGGGGGGGGGAATCCGGTTTGGGGGGGGGGGGGAAGATTTTTCGGGGCGGGTAGGGTACAACACAAGTTTTTCGGGTGCCTGTTTTTATGTACTAAAAAGTGCATATATCGCGCGCAGCGCGAGATTTTTTGCACTTTTTAGGGTTTTTAGGTCGAAATTTGGGGATTTTTGACCGAAAAAATGGGCATTTTGGGGGTAAAAATCGGGGCGGGTAGGGTACCAGGGCGGGGCGGGTCGGGGGGTAGGGTGCCAGAGCGGGGCGGGTAGGGGGGTAGCGTACCAGGCCGGGGCGGGTAGGGTCCCATTGGGGGGGACCCCCCGCGCCCACCCCCCCCCCCCCAGCCACAGCACTGCCCTGTACTGTACTGTATGTAGCGATTTTCTTCCAAAGGAGGGCAGAAATTGGTGAAATTCTTTCCCTCTGAAATGACTTTTTCTCGACGTTCCCCCTTCTCCCCCCGCTCGGGGGGGGAACGCTTAGATCTTTTCCAAAAATACCGAACCGAGAGCACACTTAATTCCCCGCCGGAACGGGAACTGCGCTGATTGTGAGACCCAGGGTAGTACTTGGGGGGGGGGGGTGGGAGGGTCCCCCCAGTGTAGTTCCTGGGGGGGGAGGGGGCCCCCCCTAAGGTACACTAACCGCCGCGACCAAGGTACACTAGTACACTAACCGCCGCGCCAGGTACACTAACCGCCTCAATTTTTGCCTAAAATCGGCATTTTTAGGCCTAAAATGGCCATTTTTAGGCCTAAAATGGATGATTTTCAGGTCAATGATGTCAAAAGTCGCCAAAATACCCTTTTTATGGAGAATTTTTTCCAAAAAGGGGTAAAAATCGGTCAAATTTTCTACCTCAAAAAGTGACTTTTTCCTGGATTTGGGTCTTCCCCCCCAGGGAGGTACACTAACCGCCGCACGGAAAAAAGGGGTAGGTATACTAACCGCCGCGCCGGACCAGGAACTACACTGGTCCCCCCAAATTCATCTATCTATCGTCAACACTTTTTGATTTCATCTATCTATCATCAACACATATGGGCACATCTATCTATCGTCAACAAATTTTGGGAACAATCTATCTATCGTCAACACATTTCGAACCCAAAATTGACATTTTTGCCTCAAAATAGCTCAAAATCGGTATTTTTCACCACAAATAGGCAAAAATCGCGCGCTACGCGCGGATTTAGTACATCTATACACATTTTCATTAATATTTACACATTATTACCTACTTAATGCACTATACTATACCTTGATTTTTGGCGACCCCCCCCCCACCATCTATCTATCGTCAACAAGTTTGGGTCGACCCCCTCCAGATTTCGGACTTTGGTCATCTATCTATCGTCAACACATTTCGGGTCCCAATCTATCTATCGTCAACACCCTGACCAAGTACTACACTGGTGAGACCCGAAAAGGTTAATGTGCAAACCCACCGTGGTTCCCGGTCGCGACGGCATCGGTGGTGGAGCGCCGGGAATTCGATCGCCCTGCGATATGGTGGTCGTCGTCGGTGGCAATTCGCCCATTGGATGGCTGGGCGATGCAGCGCCGTAATCGTGGATGACGACCACATCTGGATGAATCACAGAATTTAGATGATAACCATCAATGCAAAAAGTTAAAAAACAAAACAAAATCCAAATTTTATTGTAATCTGAACGAACCAGATGATGAAAGTCCATCATGATGCGGCTCGAACTCGAATCCTAAATCTTCGGTGATCAACGCTTCCTGCTGCGATTTCTGACGGCTATGACCGCGTGCGCTCATCTTGTCAACTTTCTGTGATAACCCAAGTATTTTTACATCGATAAATGCCAAAACACCAGCAAACAAAAAACCTTTTGTCGCTGAATGAGCTGGTGCAGTGCCAGACAAGACAAAGCCAAAGTGGAAGGACAAAAGTGGAAGTGGATCCTGAAATTTTCTCTTTCTTTTCATAATTTTCCTGAGTGTTGGCGGAGCGGAATCTTATTTTTCAGCTCTATTTGGCTTTTTGCAGCGCCAAGCCAAACGCATCACATCGTAAGCCTGTTTTCAGAGTTGTAAAACGAGAATTGAGCCGACAAGCGGCGAACAAACGTCAAATTGCCGCGGAAAACGGAAAGAAAGGAGACGGAGAGGCCGACGCTTGACGAGCCGAGAGAGTGAGCGAGCGAGCGGGCCCGGCCCTTGGGGCTCCTCCAACAAATCTGCCCAGTTTTGAAATCAGCGAAAACTTCAACCGTGCGTGAGTCATGCTGCATCTGCACAGTCCGCCAACAACAACGACGTCGACAACAACCACAAACGGCACAACCCAATTAACAATCGATCCGTCAGTCGGTCCGCCATTGATTCGTCGTCGCAGCGCCAGTCGATCGCCCCAGCCGCCCCGATCGTCGCCGAATCCGAATGAACTCAAATTGAGCAACAGCAGCCCGCGACTCAAGTCCACCTGGCTGCCGGGCTCGCAAGTCGTCACACAATACAACTTCTCCGGCAGTTCGCCCGAGGATCTGCCGTTCGCCAAGGGACAGATTCTCAATATCGTCTCGTCGACTGCGGTAAGCGTGTGTTTCACAGATCGGAGGAAACGGGCCCGGGATTTTGGACTTGGTCTGCCGGGCCGTGCTCGTGTGCAACCCGGCCCGGCCCGAGCCAGTGTAGTTCCTGGTCCGGAGGGGGAGATAGCGGACCCTCCGTTTTTTTCGGAGGGGGAGATAGTGTACCCCCGAGGGGGGGGAAGGGGGGGGGGGAAGACCCAAATTCAGGAAAAAGTCACTTTTTGAGGTAGAAAATTTGACCTATTTTTGCCCCTTTTTGGAAAAAATTCTTCAGAAAAAGGGTATTTTGGCGACTTTTGAGAACATTGACCTGAAAATCACTCATTTTTGGCCTAAAAATGCCCATTTTAGGCCTAAAAATGCCTATTTTAGGCAAAAATTGGGGGAGATAGTGTACCCGGAGGGGGAGATAGGGGGATAGTGTACCACCTGAGGGGGAGATAGTGTACCCGAGGGGGGGACCCCCCCTCCCCCCCAGGAACTACACTGGCCCGAGCCAAAGGTCCCAAATCTCTTTGAGCCGGTGGCCGGTCCGATCCTATCCCAAAATAGAGCCTCCGAAACGGAGCCAGTGAAAAAATACAGCCCCACTCCCACTTGGTACCGAATACGGTAGATGGTCCCCCCAACCAAATCGGACTGGAGATTTCGACCATGCAAGGTTTTTTCAAATGAGGCCCAGGCTCACCCTTGCCATGGCATGGCACATAAATCTCCGATTTTCAGGTGCCATTGCCAAGGAGACGTTCTGGCACCTAAATGGGGCCAAAAACCACTAAAATAGCCTAACCTTTATGTACAACTGGCACCTTTTGGTGCCATGGCACGGCACCCAAGTTTTATCAAAAAACACTGCGACCGTGAACGAAGTTTTCGAAGTGAATTTTTCAGAGGTCTTTCTATCTATGTATGTCGCTGAGGACCAGATTTTGATACAAAGCCCGACCAAACCTAAAAATCGGGCGGCCCAATTGAGACGGTACATTTTTAGTTTGCATTTCCATAAGTAATTTGCAAAACAACTACCTATTTCGTTCCCAATTCCAGGACCCGAACTGGTACGTCGCGTCGCACAAGGACGTTAGAGGCCTGATACCAGTTAATTATGTGATTCCCTACGATGCTGGTCGATCTTTGGCATCGCCGTCCCGGGTGGACGAACTCAGAAACGGCGCAATGAGCATGATTTGGTTTCACGGAAAGATTTCACGGGAACAGACTGAACTTGTGCTGGTCGATAAACCGGACGGAACGTTTCTGATTCGCGAGTCGACCAACTTTCCCGGCGATTACACGTTGTGTTTGGCCTATGCCAGCAAGGTCGAGCATTACAGGCAAGTGTTACTGGTTTGTTTGGTTCAGTCGACAATGTTTTGATCGCTGCGTAAAACATGGTCGAAATTTTAGCTTTGTTTGGTGAAACCTGAGGAACAAGTAAACAGTAACAGTAAATTGAGCCAAAAATTGCATTAATGATGCAAATAATCGAAATTTTGTTTTTTGGTTCAAAAGCTAGATGTCTTGTATTTTTGTAGAACTGTCGGGTGTCGGGTACTTCCAGATGTCGGGCGTCGGGTACCTCCCCGACCTTCAACCCCAGTGACAACAGCAGAAACAAGAAACAAAAAAAGCAAACAAATATTTGAAAAAATTTGCTAGTTTGTCACCGTAAAATGCGTCTCATTTTTTGTTTGAACAAGCAGATAAAAAGCAAGACAGAACGGAGAAAATGTCCTTCAAAATGTATAAGCTGGATTTTTCTGTATCTTTATGCACGGTTGTCAGAACGTGTGTAATACTTTCTTCAGGATTCAAAGATCCAAGGGCATGCTGACGTGCGATGAAGAAGAATATTTCGAAACGCTCACACAACTGGTGGCGGTATGTTTGTAGATTTGATTAAAATCACGTTGCTGAATTTACAACCCTCAGAAAAAAATAAATATTATTGCTGCAGCAGTTTCTCACTGGCTTGCACTTTTGTGCCCAGCAGCAATGTTTTACTCGAGCAATAAGATCTGCTCGAGGTCCTTTTTGGAGGCCAATTGGCCAGAGGTGTTCGCACCGACGAGGCCTGGCAGCTCGCCCGTCTGTGAAAACCGGCCGAAACGGGCAAAACCAACTGTTGTTACATTATTATTATTTCAATGCACGATTTAAGTTAGCGTTACAAATTACAAACGTACAATTACACTTACAATTACAAAACAAATCTAGAAAATTACATTTAGCACTATAAACGCGACGCCGACGGCTTATGCCATCGATTGATTGCCCCATTGCCCAACGTTCGTGTGTCGTCGTCAAATGCATCCACCTCAACCGGTATTGGTTACGACGAAGCGGATATGGTGCGTTGTTGGTTGAGGACTTGTTTTTGTGTGTTTCATTGTTGGAAATATTTTGCTGGTCTCCGTAGTGATTTATGTTGGTAAATTACGTATTTCGACGCGGTAGATCTTTCTCATGAGTGGTGCTCATTTTGATCTGCGTGAATTCAGTAGCACAACAGCAGCAGCACAGTATAGGTAAACTACGCCAACACGAGCCCGATTTCGGAGGTGGTGAACTTGCAAAACGCAAAGAAAGAGAAAATCATCATGCTCCATGTTGTATGCCAAAACGTGTAACGTTTCCCAAATCAGCAGCCACGTCATGAATGTTTCACCATTTTGCCAGCTCCGAAATCGGGCTCGTGTTGGCGTAGTTTTACTTTAGTTCTTGGTCCGTATTGGGAGATAGCGGACCCCCCGTTTTTTCGGAGGGGGACATAGTGTACCCCGAGGAGGGGAATGGCGGGCACGGGCAGACCCAAATTTAAGAAAAAGGCAGTTTTTGAGGTAGGAAACTTGTGACCTATTTTTACTCCTTTTTGGCAAAAATCTTGATGAAATGGGTATTTTCGCGATTTTTGACAACATAGATCTAAAACTCACGTTTTAGGCCTAAAAATGCCCACTTTAGGCCGAAAAATGCCTATTTCAGGCAAAAATTGGGGGAGATAGTGTACCCGGCGGTAGAATGGGGGGCAGTGCGCCACTTGAGGAGGAGATAGCGTACCCGAGAGTGACCCCCTCCCCCCTGGAACTACACTGCTTGCGGTACATAAATAGGTGCTATGTATTGAAAGGAACCAATCTTTTTCGGCCAACAGAAAATATTCATTTTGTGGCCCAGGGCATAAGTTTACGGTAAAACGATCACTAGAATGATACTGAACTTATAAACAATCAAGATGCGCACTTTTCCTTTTTTAGTACTGACTTCTCAATCTAATTTAATGCAGGTGGTGCAACAAACCAAAGTGTTCAAAAATTCTGGCTGGTGCATTCACAGGCACGAACTTTCACTGGGGGACACGATTGGGCATGGGGAATTTGGAGGTGCGTTTGTGTGGCGCATTATTGTTGGGTTGGACCTTTTGTGGCGCATTGTTGAGGTTTTTTCTGTTTTTTATTGTTATACATATCTGGTAACAGGCCGTGATTGGCGTAACATGCTGAATTGCAACTTTTTATATGGCAGCTGAAACATCAGCGAAATGTTGAGCTAGTGATGCTTGGATATTTATTTTTCGCACCCAACACGTGCTCGTAGTCGAGTATTCAGACGCTGAAAAATTATAAAGCTCTACCGAAACTCGTTAGTATGTGGGTTGGTTGGATGTCATTTATCCAAAATTGTTCATCGTGAAAAAATACAAGCCCAACCTTTTTCAGATGTACTGATCGGCTGGTTCCGAGAAGAGAAAGTGGCGGTCAAAGTGCTCAAACATTGCAGTGGTGTTGTTGAATCGCTATTGGAGGAAGCCGCTTTGATGACGTTAGATCATTGTGATTAGTTTGATTAACTGTTGGAACTTTTAAGACTCTAGTGGTGATCGTGTGCCAAATACCGCTGTTGTTTCGGGAGATTTCCGAGGTCGTTTTCGCGTGGAACATCAGCAATAGCCAAGAACCACGCACAGTTGGGCGCACTTGGTGAAGGCCTTGCAATGCCACCTGCGCCAGAATTTCCTCAGTGCTGAATTCGCTATGGACTAAATTCGTTATAAGAATACTTTTTGGGTGTCCCGTAAGTATACCGAATTGTGACTGTACTCACTGTGCTTCTATCACTAATTTACGTGCATGGTTTTATGCGTCACTGAGAGCAATAAACCAAACCAACCAACTGTACTCACTTATTCCTTGACCATTAACTTCTAATTGAGCACTTCTTTTGTGCTTTTCAGTTCGCTACGACATCAGAACCTCGTCCTTTTGCTGGGCGTTGTCTTAGATGATCTCACGGACGTGTTCATGGTGAAAATATTGCATTTTCATTATTTACTGTTGTTTTTGATCAATTTTTGAATTGATCGAACACGATATTGCTAGCCACTGTAACTTTTTCCTACTTCTTTTAGGTCACGGAATTTATGGCCAATGGAAATCTGGTTGATTATCTGCGATCGCGAGGCAGACATCAAGTGGACAAGCAGCAGTTGCTCCAGTTTGCTATGTTGGTTGATTCTAGTTTTGGTTGTTGCAACTTTGTTGCTTTTAGCATCAGGATGAATTGGTTGCGTTTATAGTCATACGGGGAGTTCGACCAAGCGGACACCTTATTGGATTTTCTTTCCTACCTGGAGCTCAGTTTTACGGATAGCCATTGTTCAAACTATTCCATCTTGGTACCCCGATGGATATTTTTCTACCTGATTTTGTAGCGAGACACGATGCGGAGCGCTGATACAAAGTATCGGGTTGAGAATGGGAAAGAACAATAAACGTCTGGAGAGCTGTTTTCGAGAAAGGGGTTCCAGTCACGAAAAAGTGTAATACCCGATACCTTGGACAAACATTCCGATTCTCGATACTTTTTGGATTTGAATGCCGATCATCTGGTGTCCTGAATTTTTGGCCAGTAGGCGTATCGTCGTATCCTGACTTTTTGATTTTCCAACGACAGACAAACACTGGTGCCAGTCAACTCACGTTTCATTGCCCCCCATTCCTCACCCTACAGCGACGTATGCGATGGGATGTCGTATCTCGAATCGCGCCAACTTGTACACCGAGACCTGGCGGCGCGAAACGTCCTATTATCGGCGGAAATGATGGCGAAGATCTCGGATTTCGGACTGGCCAAACACGCCGATACTTCGTCGTTGGAGACCAGCGGCAAATTCCCGATCAAATGGACGGCGCCCGAAGCGTTGAGGCACAGTGTGGGTGGCGTTGAGTCTGTGTGAAGCCGGTTTTTTGCATTTCAAAAAAATTACCTGTTGCAAATCGTCACTTGACCCGAACGCCAATTTTTGTCGGATATCAAAATTGTGAAGTGGCGATTTCGGACGCAAATTGAGCACGTATGAGCGCGAAATTTTCGCTCTTTTGAACCAGAAAGAATGAACATTGCACTTGTCAAAAACAGTTCGTGAATCAGATGAATAATCCCTTGCTGGACTTTTTTGCGATTGACTCCTTGGTGTGAATTGTAAGCTGACTGGATAATCGGGCATATGCTCATTTACCAATTTTGTGCTAGCTAAAGCGAGTACAAATATGGTTTTGTGCTTGAGTTCTGTCATTCAAATACTTTCGCATCAAACAGACTTGCATTTTGATTGTGCAGAGCAACGCTGCTGATGTTTCACTCCAGCATGACCTCCCTATTTGCAGTTCAATGTCGTTGCATGTAATTGATGCCCACGTATATTCTAAAGAAAGCAATCATCATATCTAAACCAACCCATAATTATCCCAACCAAGAATGAGAAAAATTGCAGAAGTTCACCAACAAGTCCGACATGTGGTCGTTTGGCATACTGCTCTGGGAAATCTACTCGTTTGGTCGTGTGCCCTATCCGAGAATTGTGAGTTGACAACTGTACTTTGTTGATATATTTGCTAATTTTTAAATGATATGTTTTGTGTTTTTGTTGTTTTTTTGCACAAAATGTGCTCAATTGGTAAGAACAGTATATAAAACGACCAGAAAAAGTTGCAGCCAATCCAAGACGTCATTCGTCACATCGAGAAGGGCTATCGTATGGAGCCGCCCGAGGCCTGTCCCAAACGCGTTGCTGTGCACATGACTGCTGCTTGGACGTTCAAGTTGGTTTGGGAAGTTGTTTTTGGTCTCTTTATTTCATCACTTGGGTTTGAAAGAAAGAATGGCGCTGGAATGGAACTAAAGTACGCTGTTATGCTTTATAGTATGAGTGAAACATCAGCGTTAACCGAGCAAAGTGAGCAATGTTCGAAGGAGCATACCGTAGTATCTTCAGTTCTTTGGTTGTCATATTGACAAAGTATGCGATTTTATGTTGATTGAAGCTGTTTTGCATCAAACACTGCCGGTTTGGCACATTATTCATTTTATCCATGAGTTTCAAATTCAAGCGACGCAAATATTGTTGCTCGTGACCACCGACGGCGTTTTATAATTTCGGTAAAACATCAGATCGTGTGAGTGCAAGTCGATGCTTTGAGAGACATACGCTGCCCTTTCATTATGGAGCTATCATCATATTGAATCAGCTCAAAAAATGAACGCAAAACTAATTAGTTTTATGACTGTTCAGACCCGAGGAGCGGCCCACATTCTCTGAGATGCTTGAGCGCTTGCGCAAGACCAAGAGCGAGCTTGCGATAGCTGCAATCGCAACAACACCGACCTCGACCGCCGTAAGGTCACCGCCCATTTCCCCGGTCGGTCAGACGATATCGAATCTGACAATCACTGATCGGCCACCTTCTACCGATAAGGAGGTCTCCTGATGCAACCTTGTCGATTGGCAAGGTCACTGAACATGTGCTCGATATCAATGTTGTTGTCTTCTTCTTCGATGTTGTGGCTTATCATGAATATCCTATCGTCTGAATCTTGCTCCAATCTGCGCTCTGAGATTGTGTTTGTTCTTTCTCATTTTTATGGATTGTATTGTGAATGAATTGTTTTTTTTAGCATACGCTACTACTAAACATTCTTATTTACCACCGGGATCAAATGTTGGGGAATTTTCGCATAATACCTAATTAGCGTGGTACACTTGAATCTGATAATCAATTTTACGTTCTCTTTGTTTGTTAACGAATAATTTTTGTGCCTTTCAACCACTGAGCAGCCCCGTTCATAGGCATGATGTAATCTCTACCGATTATTATTACTGTTATTATTCCCTTTCTATGCAATCAAAAATTATCTATCGTTGCTTTACCCTCCTGTTTTCAGTGTTGTAACCTTTTTGGTGCTGCTCTGTACTGTGTACGGTGGGCGTATACTTTTCCAGAATGTTTTAACATTCTTAGTTTCTTGGTCATTTTCCTGCATATTTGAACAAGTGTTGTGTTATGTAACGTAGCCTTCCATTTAAGATTCATTAATAGCTGCCTAGAATTTAAAAAAATGTGGTTTTTCACTACCGTTTACTGAACGATTTTACTTATAACGTGCGGAAAAGTGCCAAGTTATTTTGTTCTCAAGAAAAATTATTGCTTATTATTTTTTTTAAATATTATGCTAACTGGATCCACTTCCACAAACCACATCGCAAACGAACGATTACGCAATATTTGATAAGTTGCTTTACTGCTACCATATACGGCATTGTAAAACACCTGTTTTTTTGATTACATGTAATTTGTAACTGTGCTGTTCTGTTGCCGTTGAATGCCTGTCAACCAGGTTGCAGAGTTTGGGAACTGTTTGCAAACAGAGGATATTTTACCGCACTATTTGAACCCAAAAACTTTGCAGTTTGTGTGTATCTCATGCAGTAATCGGTGATGCTGAGGTTTAGGTCCGTTTTGACTTGTATTCTGTCTGTGCGTATGTAGCTAGCGCGTGGCTGGTTATATAAACATTGTGATGTATTCTATGTATTATACATATATCTGGTTAGAGGGTTATTGTATGATGTTGAAATGTGCTTTGTGGTGAGTTTGTGAGTTGAGTTTTAGCCTGTTGTATATATTTGGCATTATTCAGCTCAAGTTTGTTTGTGTTTGTTTGTGTGTTTTCTGCACGCAATATTCATGTAGCGGTGCGCGTTTGTGCTATTTTTGCGTCTTGTTTGCTAATATTATACAGTTTACTCTCAACTTATTTTGGCATGCAAAGTTTTCTGGGGTATTATTATTATTATCACAGTGTTTTTATATTATCTTTCTCATTTTTATATGTACAACGTATTTCAGACAGCTTTTTACACACACGCACACAGCGAACCATTAGCTAGCCGTATGTCAATTGTGGATCGGATTGTGTGAGAGCGAAAAAATGTGAACGAAAAAAAATAAAAATCAAAAGAAAACAATGAATCGAAGACGGAGGAACAAGTTTGAGGTGGCCCGCCGTATGGGCGTAAGTGTGCGACGATCTCTGTCGCTCAAAAACCTGTCCACATTTACAGGTGCAGATGATGAAATATCTGTGTACATTGTTACCCACTTGCTACTTTTTCTGTCATGTTTGCCGAAATATGTGATGTCTGGTATTTATTGTGCGTCATTGCACTGAGCAGGTAGGCCTATCAGTATCGACAAACGAAAACGTTCTTTCGATATTATATTTTTTCACATTTCTGATTTCAGATCATCCGTCCAAATTGTGGCGGGCGCCGTTTGATGTTTCAACGCACTTGTGGACAGCGCCGCTGCACGCGATCATGGGATCGAATCAGAATGACACCTCGGATACGGCTTCCTGTACGTTCTACGTCGACAATCAGCCACAGGTTGGATGTTGTCAGACCCGGACACAGGAAGCAAGCTGGACAATGCCTGCCTCTCGAGGCGAGGTGTCCCGCGGGGCATCTTTTCACCGTCCGAACACGATCCCAAGTCACAGGGTATTCAATCATTTTTGCTATGGAAACGGCGTTTTTTGTGAGTAATTTGGCGTTGTCGGATATCAGGTTATTTTAGAAGTATCGGGTATCGGCTTTTTTCACGAACTGTCGGGTATCGGCATACCCCCGATACCGATCCCTAGCCTCGATGACCAAATCCTGTGTCCGACCCTGGTTGTTTTGAGATGAATATGAATTCTTTGGTGTTGATAAGTTTCGGTCATGTTTGAGTTTTGTGTGATGATTATGATGGTCGTGATTGATTAATCGCACAGCAAGTTTCTCAAACTGATAAATTTTGTAAAACATTTTCGTCCATAAACATCAAAAGTTATTTTCAGTCATCCCTCAATGACTCAACTGGGTTTGACGAGACGTCTCAACTGGATGGTCAGTCTTTTATATTGTCATTATTTTTGCAATTCTAATTTCACATATGTTTTCCATGAGTTGTGTATGCCCTAATCTCGTAAAATCACCGATCCAGTCAATGCACCAAGTGTTTCCCTTGATGATTCAGGCGAGATCGTGGTCGCGCCATGCGAGCATGTTCTGTTGTATTCGTCGTTCACCGATAATCGACAGGGTGTCGTGGGCACGTTGTTTTGCACCACGTTCAGACTGTGCTTCATACCGGCTGATACGCCGCCTACATCACAGCAGGTCAGGCAGACTGTTTTCGGATTGGGCTCGTGCCAGTGGTGTCGTTGAGAAATCGAAATTTTCCCATGCGCAGCCCATTTTTCGGGAAATTTCTCATACATGCCGCCAAAAATCAAAAATTTCCCATACCCGAGGGGGTTACTGAAAAAATGACCCAAAAAATCTTGTAAAAGTACCAAAAAGTGGTCCAAAAGTGCTTAAAACAGTGCTTTCTTGCGGCAGGAAGCAAGTTTTGACATTTTTAGCGAAAAATACTCAATTTTGGCGTTTCTCGGGGTCACAAAGTCATTTCTTAGGGGTGCTTATTCCAAAAGTGAAAAATTTCCCATACCCCACACCAGGAGGGTAACCCCCAAAGCCCCGTCCCAGCTACACCGGTGAACGGTGAACGGTGGCTGAGGGCGTTTCCCATACGGTACAATATCTTCCCTTCGCTTGTACGGCATGTAGCGGCTGGTGGGGGGACGGGGTGAGGATTCTCCCCTAAGGGGTAGATACCTTGCAACCACCCCTTTGGGGGAATGGGGGGACGGTAGGTACCTTGCAACCATCCCGGAGGAGGGTACCTTGCAACCGTCAATCTATGGTATTCATAGGCAAAAATGGGTGTGTTTCGACCTGAAGACACCAAAAATCACCCCCATGTAATAGCTATTTTAGGCAAATTTTCGGCCAAAATACAAATAAAGTATAGGCAAACTACGCCAACACGAGCCCGATTTCGGAGGTAGTGAACTTGTAAAACGCAAAGAAAGAGAAAATTATCATGCTCCATGTTGTATGCCACAACATGTAACGTTTCCCAAATCAGCAGCCACGTCGTGAATGTTTCGTCATTTTGCCAGCTCCGAAATCGGGCTCGTGTTGGCGTAGTTTTACTTTACCTATTTTTCGGCCAATTTTGCAGCATAATACATGCAGAAAACATCCTTTTTTCGGACTTCAGGGGTACCTTGCAACCATTTGCTTGCCACTACATTGACGGCATGTAACGTGCTTGCGTGCACCTGATACGGTATCTGCCGGTTGCTGGGACGGTTTGTCAGCGAAAACAGGCCGAAGCGGGCAAAACTCACTGCTGTTACATTATTGTACTCCCCCACCTCCGGTAGAGTATCCCTCTCTGCTACGGAACAGCCCCCGGGTTTGCGGTTGTGCACATTGCAGCATTACAGATTGTGAACGAAATTTTTGACCAGCTCCTGTTCAGACACACACTGATGTTTCACGCGTGAATGACCCTTGCTTGCACGATCTCGGCTAATGATGGCATAAATTGAAAAGAGCAAATAATAACAAAATAATATGTTTGTAAAGTTTCTGATAAATCCTGTGCGCAATCCAATCAATGATCAGTCACATGTTCTTAATCTTAAGAAGCATGACATTTTCTCGAAAATCGTGGAAGATTTCTCATCTGCAGGAGCCGTGTTGCAGCCGGAGTTTGTTCGCACGCGACACCTATGATGTACCCTTGATGTGCATTGATGAAATATGGTATGCCACAATGTCGAAGGAGAGCTCAGGTATTTGAAACTATTTGAAACATTTGAAACTCAAATGATTGTCAACTTTGCCAACCCTAAAAACTGTTGTGTTATTATCACTACTTTGTATAATAGATTTATCGAAAATGGTGTTCTTTCCCACAGAAAGCGGCACCAGCAAGAAATACCGTCTCATGATAGCGCCACTGCCCGGACACGAAGTGATCTCGCACATCAAGATTGTTACAAAGGTTTGGTTGTGGCTTGTGGTCCATGCCAGTAAATATTGAAGCAGCCGAACTGTGAAAGAAAATTGATTTTTCAATGTGCACATTGACGCATTCGTCTGATGTTTCACGCAAGAATGACCTTTAGCTTTGTTGTGAAGACCATGATGTATCCATTGACTCCAACAAATGAACTGAAATCCGCGACAAAATTATTATCAATAACAAACAGTGGTTTCCTTCCTTCTCGCGGTACGGTTTGGTAAAATATTATATTCCAGGACTATCGAGTGCTGGAGTTTGACAGTCGCATAAGTCCCAGCTCGGTGTCGGTCAGTTTGTATTTTGCTCGTTTTTGAATTTTGGATCAAATTGTCATTAGTATATTCACAATTACTACATTGTGTTGTTTTTTGCTGTCCAGTTGCTCAACATTGTGTTCCATTTCGCGTTCCCATCGACGGCCGAGAAAGTGTTCCAGTGCAGCATGCCTGTCCGATCGTGTAAGTGCTGTACAACATTTTGTTCCTGTTTCTTTCCAGAAGTCTTGGTGCCAAGTTGAAATCTGACATCAAGAATTTTTGAGCCTTACTGCTTTTTCCCCTTTTTTGGGCCTAATTTAGGGGCCAGCATGTCAAAACATTGGGGCCTACGTAGGCGCCCGCTCAACTTATTTGAAATGAAAAAAACCGCAATTAATTGATTTAAAAATTTTTTTTCTATATTGTCCAAAATCACGCTACGATCTTCGCATTGCAGACGCGAACAGCGCGACAACATCCGATGCGCCGCAACAACGGTCGCAATCGCAACGCGATGTTTCATTCGAGCAGGCGCACTGGTGGAAACGTGAAATGCACCGAATGGGCGTCCAGCAGACTCAATGGCGAATATCGCAGTTCAACGCGGCTGCCAGTGGCGCTGACAGGGGCAGGATACATTGTCGAACGTTGGTCTGGGGGGTGCATTGGCGTGCGCATTGATTAATTGGAGTTTTTTTGCTTCTGGAGTTGATGTTGTTCGCTTGTGAACTCTGCAGCTGCCGAAAACAAGGTATTTATATAGCCGGGGATGAAGCACCAAAGAGGCAATGCACCATTTAAGCCTCTTTGTCGGCATTATTGACACAGTTCTTAAATTGCGTATGAAGCTCTGATTGCGTGTATTTCGTGATCAATTCGTTGTTCATAATCTTTCCCTAATTCATTATTGCGAGATTTCTTCACTTAATTACCCTATCGTGGCTGTAAAGTGAATCGATGGGTTGCGCAACACCGTTCCCGACTGTGCACGTTCAGCCCTTTGCTGATGTTTCAATCCGGGTATATATGGAAGGGTAAATTCTTGGTGTAATTGACAAATCAGCATAAGAGTGAAAAAATAATGAATTTGAAGCCAGATACAAGTGTTTGTGTCGTTGTGCAAGTTGTGGTCTCAAAAAACTCTATTGGGTGATATTTTCGAAACGGTGTAAAGGTCGGTGTAAGCTCAATCGAAAGCTCGGTCGGTGTCAGCTCGGTGTGAACATGAAACATTGCCTGCTGTTAACGTGGAATGTTTCATGTTTACACCGAGCTGACACCGACCGAGCTTACACCGATTGTACTAGTTCTTATTGTACTAGCCACCCATTGTACTAGTTGTTCTTATTGCGAACGAAAATGGTGTTGAATAACTGATACCCACACCCTGTCAATCAGCAATTCCCTGCAGATGCCAATTAATTTTACTGTCTACTGATTTTGTTTTCGCGGGCACTACCCTATATAATTCTCCACGCGCGTCAAATTGAAAGTGAATAAGTCTCTTCATACTTTGAAATGCCACCACGGTTACGTATGTACAATGTGATTCAACTCCTCCCGTTCGCTGATGTTTCAAGACCGGTATAAAGTTCTGTGCCACAAACGCCGATTAGTGCGGTTTCATATTTTCCGAACAAATTATAAAAAAGTTCCCTTTCTCAACCAACATTAACTTGCATAATACGAACAGGTACCCGTCGTGCGTTGTCGTGCCGGCCGTGGTTGTCGATCGTGACCTAGTGGACATGTGCCCGAACTTCACGCACGCCCGCATCCCGATTTGGGTGTGGTCGCATGCGACGAACGGGTCTGCGATCATGCGTTGTGCGCAGCTGAGTGCGCCCGACAGCGCCGTGCTGCCACGGTTGCAAAGGGATAAGTGCGTTTGGATTGTGTTGATTTTCTTTTCGGGCTTGACTTTTGAACGAGTGTATTGTTTTTGGTGTAATATACCCGCTTTGTGGTGGCACAGGGGCGGAACGTTGTCATTGTCAGTGAATTCATGTCAGATAGTATTAGCTGGCATTTTGGGCACCGAACATGGGCACTACGTCAATTCTGTCGCTGTGAACATGTGCGACTCGAATGGATCAGCTTGGTGCAGAAACTTGTGGATTGTCGTGAAAGCTTGCCATATGGTGTTGTATTGTAGTTCTCAAACACAGATACCAGGCATTATGGTTTGAATTTTTTGTGAAACAACTCAAATCTGAAATGCACCTTGTGATATAGTCTATCTGTGCATAATTTTATGTAGCTGACGTTCGCCCGACGGCAGACGAAAGAACACAAACATTTTCTCTTGCATTCCATTCACAGATATCTGAACTCAATTGCGGATGCGCATCCCAAACGATCACCCCCGTTGCTGATGGATGTTGCCGAGAGTCTGCCGTCACTCAATAAACTCTACGCGTCGTATGATGCGCTGAAACGATTGTGTGCAATCAGTTAGTGTCATGTTCGGGGTCTATTGGAGGCATCAACCGTCTAGCGAGCCCTTTCTCGCGTGAAGCATCAGTGACATTTGGACGCTCCAACTTGAAATTTTTTTTTGGTGTTTATACAAAAACTGATGCGGACTCTGGAGTCGATCCAAAGATTGGAGTTATTTTTTTTGTTCGCGTGAATGTCCCACGTCCAAAAACCACTTTCCACAATGACGTGAACCGTGATAGCCGTAGGCGTACGTACCTCAACTTGTTTATTTGTCAACGTAATTTCACGTGACGCAAGGCAAACGTGTTTTTTCATACTGCAAAAAATGCATTTGGCTTGGATGGTCCTGTCGGCTGAGTTTGGTATTTTGAGAAGCACTGATCAGTTGAAGTGAAGGTGAAAACCCGCTCGCGTAAAACGGTGGCCGTCAAAAATCCCGAAGAAAAAGTCCCGAAACGAGGAATCCCTAAAACACCCTAAAAATAAAAAGATGTAAAAATGGATAAAAAAATTTTGTCAGAAGTTGGCATTCATGTAGTTGGGGCTCAGACTTGCATACAGGATTTTCAAACGATAATGCCTGGGATTTTACATTTTCTTTCGGGATTTTCGACCCCACCCCTGTAAAACATCATTTTTCCACACTTGAAACACATGGCCTTTGACGGGTCATTGTAGTTCGAACTTGGCTTACGTTTATCACAGTTTGTAATATTATGAAACGCATTGTTGTTCCTTACCCGTACAATGGCGTAAACAACCGTTCTCTGCTTTTCGTTGAAAACCTTTTTTTCAAAGGTTCTCCCAGTACTTAAGGTGTTCCGGCCAAAAAAGTGAAGTGTTTGGTTACAAAATATGAGCACACGACAACAAAGTAGGGTTTCATAGAAAATTTTGGTCCGAGCATGCCACCAAAATGTGATTCGAACCAAAAAACTCATCGATTTTGTGTTACAATCTTTTGGGAAAAGTAAAATAAAAAAAACCGATAAAAAAACCACCTCAAAAAATAAAGGGAAGTATTCGAGCCAAAAAATAATCGTGTAAGTAAGTGTGATTGATATCCTCATAAAGTACTGCAGCATTCTCCACGTGTTTTTAGCACATAAAATAGGTGAATTATTGCTCAAAATTACCCCCAAATTAAATTGTCCTAAACTCTCCAATTTCATCCCAGATTCACCCACCCAATTCGAGCAAACCGACGGTGAATGGCGCACATTGTTGGACGCAACTGGTTGGATGTACAATGTGCATTTGTGTCTCAAACTAACCGCCGATGTCGTAAATCATGTGCAAAAAGCGACCACTGTGGTGCTACAGGGTGCGTTTGTGTTTGTGTGTGTTTGTTAGTTGTTATTTCGTTTGGTTTTTGTTAGGATTTTGGAAACGGTGGAACGATGCTATACTGTTTACAAACGTCGTCGAAAGAAGGTCACAATTCGCGCGAAACATCAGCTGTTGTGCATTTGAAAAATATTCTGAACATGGTTCACAAATGACTTTTGTTGGTTTTTTATCAATTGTTTGATGCTAACTTCTCAACTGAACGCACGTGCACATTGTGTTCGTCTCTATTTTTTCTGAAAACATCCCTCAAAATATATGTATATCGAGAATAAAACGTTCTAAATGTTAAAACAATCATATTTACAGAACCGGAGGGTCGCGATTATACGTGCGTGATCAGTTCCCTGTGCCAGTTGTGTCTCGACCCGTACTACCGTACGATCGCTGGCTTTGCCGTGTTGATACAGAAGGAATGGCTCGCTTTCGGACACCCGTTCGGCAAACGATTGTTCAATTTCCACGAAAGTGACACGCGCGGAATGGTGAGTGCTGCGAGTTCGGGGGGGAGAGGTTGGTTTTGGTTTTATTTTTTTGTTTGTTTCGTATTTCAATTGTTGGCGAGCGTGACTGTTCGACTTAGATCGTGTACTTGTCCTATGAATAAGTTTCAGTGTGTTTAGAATTTACTTGGGCGCAATTCTGCGATGCTTGTTGATGGTCAATAGACCTATCAGAATTGCTGATGAGACTTGCTGCGTTAATGAGTTACGTTGCAAGAACGTTTCGTCTGTTTTCCATTCTTATAATGGATATGTTGTAACTAGTCTGCTCACACAAGTCAGCTGCCGAATTTTCGCAAACCTTCGACTTCTACTTTTAAAAAACCAACCCAAATTTTTTCCAGAATCCCGTCTTCTTGCTGTTTCTGGATTGCGTCTACCAACTGCTACGCTTGAACCCCTTCGACTTTGAGTTCAGCGCACTGTTTCTCACATCGTTGTGGGATGTGATCTTGTCCGGTCTGGCAACGCCCTTCTTACATAATGGACTGCATGAAACATCACGATTGAAGGTCAGTGCCGCTGGTGGTCATGTGGGGATTGCGATGTGGCAATGCAATATATTTGCGTCTTGTCCGAAACAATTCCCTGTTGCTCTGAGATTATTATTGTGAAACATCTGTAACTGGATGGAACACTTCGACTTATCGAATTTATGTCATCGTATCGTATTGTGGTTTGAACAGTCACTTGTTGCCCGCAAAATTTATTTATATGACCGTTGAAACATCAGCAGTGTCAGAACCAGTGATGTTGTGGGGTATCCCGACTGCTAAGTAGCTTTCTTGCTCCCAAACCCATATAAAAATTGGTCGAAATAACGCCAAAATAAGCCTAGAAATGCGTGTTTTTGTGCATGTGTGAGCAATTTTGTTCGAATTCGACCATTTTGGCCCATGAACTGGTCAAGATTTTGGCACTAAAATCAACACTGTTTTGACTTGATGACCAGAGCAAGAAAACTAACTAGTGATTTTAGTGCCAAAATGACCAGTTCATGGCCAAATAAATGGTCGAATTCGAACAAAATTGCTCACACATGCACAAAAACACGCATTTCTAGGCTTATTTTGGCGTAATTGCGACCAATTTTTATACCCCTGTTTTTTTACTTCTGGACCTTTTTTGCTTGGACCAACTGCACTACTGAACACGTTTTGATCCACTTTTGCCTGCTATCTGGGATTCTCAATCAATCCCAAAGAACCAAAAAGGTTCTGATTTCCAGGTGGTGCACAGTGTCTGGCCGCTTGACCGTTTCTACACGGAGAAACACACGCGTCTGTTCATCAACTCGGCCTTTGCCGCGCGCCGATTGGCGCATTTATACCAGAACGAGGGTCCAGCTGGGCAGTCATTGGTCAAAAAGATCATAACGCCGCCCACGTTCATGCCGCAATTGGAATTCTGGCTGGAACTCTATCTCAGATGGGCGCCACCGGCACATGTGAGTGGGTTTGGCGATTTCTTGCCTGTTTTTGTGGTTGATAATAGGGCGGAATCACGTCAGTCCTCGGTACAGTAGGGTACAATTTGGCCAAAAGATACAGTATCTTCCCCCTCAGAAGAGCGCACAAGGAAGGAGATCTTGAGCAGCACTGGCAGAGTGTTTTTATGGCGCATGATCGCTGGCAGCACACGTATTTTACGTTGGGCACATTTTGTTTGTATTGTTAGCCAGCACCAGTTTGTGTCTGACGCTTCACCAGAGAGTGATCAAGGCAGAAGTTCGAGTGTGAATCGGTAATAAGCCGCGCCACGCGCGAACCTGATAAGGTAAAAAATGCAGAAAAAGAAAAACATAAAGTAAAAATGTCATTGCCCTGGCAATAAATGCAGTTAGGGATGTCATCTGTGCGTGTTTTTCCTTCCGCACGCACAGCTCAAGCGAACGAAACGGCTTTCCCATTCGCCGGGCTCTGAGCACAGCACAACTCTACATATCATAGTGTTTTTGACAGTACATAATTTTGCACTGTTCTTTATTTGGTCGACAGTTTCATTCTTGCTCCAATCCCGTGAAACATCACTTTTTCCAGACGCGACAAGGTGGCGGCATCCAACGTCAGCTGCTGCTCAACGGCATCGCCAACGAATTGTCGATTTTGATGCAGCAGTGCGCGCATTTGGTCAATAATCAGAAATCGATCAATCTGCTCACAAGTCAGGCCAGCGTCTTCAGAAGGTCAGTCAGTAGTCGGGTTTTTGTTTACTTACCACCATCTGAATGCGCAAGCACATGAAAAGTTTGAAGTGTTCCTTCAAGGCATGCTGCAATTGCGATCAGGTCATTTTTTACTACGTATTGCTTGACGCTGTTGTGCTTTTTAGGGTCAAGGAAGCAAGCCTGTGTGCGCGACAATGCTAATAATTTTCATGTCTTCGAAAAAATGTATCCTGTTTCTGTATTTAGGTACTCAACGGACACGTCAGATGCGTCTAGTCCATCGAAGAAAACCTCAACCGGTCAAAAATCGAGCTCGGTGAAAACACGAAGGTTGGTGTTCAAATGTTTCTCACTGGTTTTGGTCGCGGCGAAAATATACAGGTGCAAAGTGTATCTGTCTCTCGTAAAATTTGGTCGGCAAACGTTGTCAAACGACTATGACAGCCAGAACATGGTTTACTGTTATTTTCATCGTGCTGCTGACGATGAAATTCCATAACAAATCATGCTAACACAGTGTGCCTTATTCGCAGTGAAATTCTCCAGCGCACATTTCTTTCAACGGTGTTTTGGTCCGTAGTATGCAGTCAATCTCATGTTCAACCACCGTAGCGAGTGGATATGCCTTATACATGGTGACTGAAAATGGACTGTCCCGCGATCATGCCACCATAAGGAAATAGAGTTGACTGTAATGCACAAATTCGCAGTCTGAGCCCGGTAAATTTAAACTCCCTGTCTGCAGCGTGATCACATCAGCATTTCCCTACAACAACGACACAATGTGCCTGACGGAACCGACCAGTCGTCTGCCGAAGGGAATATGCGAATCTCGGTCCGGTACAAGAAGCATGTCGGTGATTCTGGGCAATGGATTTGAACAGGTTCAGCATTCGCTGTGGGTTTGGATTGAATAAAATCAAAAAATTTGTATATTTTTATTTTTCTTGTTGTTGTTGTCATGTCTGATTTAACAGTGGTGAGTTTTGCTCGTTTCGGCTTGTTTTTTCCTGACGGGCGAGGTGCCAGGGCTCGTCGCTGCGAACACCTCTGACCAATTGACCTAAAGGTCAAAACCAGTGATGTAGTTGGTCCGAGCATTAGCTAGCTGGAGGGGTCCGGCGCAAGAAAGCTAGCTAGCTAGCCGGGTACCCCGATTTGGGGGGTATTGGTCCAGAAGGCAAAAACATGGGTATAAAAATTGGTCGAAATTATGCTAAAATAAGCCTTAAAATGCGTATTTTTGTGCACGTGTGAGAAAATTTGAACAAGTTTGACCATTTTGGCCCATAAAATGGTCATTTTGGCACTAAAATCAACACTTTTTGTACTTGGTGACCGGAGCAAGAAAGCTAGCTAGCCAGTTTGGGGGGTATGGGTTTCGGAGCAAGAAAGCTACCTAGCAGTTGGGGGTAATACCCCCCATGCCCCCCAACCACATCACTGGTCAAAACAGTATACTGTAGTTTTGAAGATTTTGTGGATTTGCACTGATGTTTTACTGTGGAACGACTTGACCTAAAATCAGGTGCACTTTTGATACGACAATGATGCATGCAAATACGTTTGACGAAATATAATTAATTAACGAACATATAATAACGTACTGGCAATTAATTGACGGCGACTTTTGGGTGTCTTGATTTGGGTGGAAGAATAATAAAAAATTGTTTTGCTGGTGCTGTGAAACTGCTCCACCACATACGTACAGTATCCATATATTAATGTGCTGGATTTTCGCTGATGTTTCCTGCTGGCATGACCAGCCGCCGAAAAGTTTAATTGATTTGATACACTGCGTCTCAAATTGTAAAACAGTCTAAAAGGCATAAATTCAGAAAATTTTCAAGATTTTCAAAATTTTCACGTTATCAAACTCTAACACTTTCCTTGTTCGTTCAGGCATCGACCTCTGCATCGACGAGCATTGACGTAGAGCGTTTGTGCACCTACTACGCGCACAGCGAGGCTGATGATAACCGACTGGATTTGTTGACCAAACACAACAAGAATGCATCCGATAGTCAGATACCGGTGCATTTGGACCGACAACCTTCGTCCTCGATACCGGCAATCAGCGTGCACAGACAGCAGAAGGGCGGACAGTGATTTTGCGAATGGTTTTAAAAAAATATGAGAACTGAGGGTTTTTAGTTGGCTAGAAATTTGGTGCTAGTATATGGCCGAAGTACATCTGTCAGAGCTGGATCCGGCACCAGTCCTACTTTAAGTCCTGGCAACTCTGATAGATGAACGTTCTAGATAAGTATGTGTCTTGTCTGCAGGTATTTCATCCTGGACTTCTCTCTGTGAATCATATTTTAGTTCAATAATTGTCACGCAATTTTAAATCGATTCGCCCCTTTCGCTCTGGTTTTCCATTCATGTTTGTGTAATATTTTCGCGTCTAATGTTCAATTTGCAGGACCTCATTTTGTTTACCCTACAACTCATATTGATTAATCGTGTGAATTACTGTATGTAGCTTAGCTTCATATTTTTGCAAATTTCTCAGCGCTATATTCTCCGTTTGAAACATCATCGAAATCCTGAGTGTTGTTTGAGTGGTCTGATTTTGTGTTGTGATTTTTGTATGTTGTGAAAATGTTGTTTCAATGAGCGTCCAGTGCTGTATACATATCACTTAGACCAAGGGGGACCAAGCCAATACTTTCCGGGCGCAAGAATTTAGATGATTCTGCTTTGTTCTAGTTTTTATATTTTTGTGACGTTTCATGCGTCCTGTTTTGTGATTGTTTGCTTGCTGCTTACGTAAGAGCTTATGTGTATCTCTGTAATCTGCGATCCCAATAACAAATGTATATGTTTTAATGAACGTTTCTATCAGATTATCAAATTCTGTGTCGCGTAAAATATAAACGTTACTTGCTGGTTTGGTATAGTCCAACCAAATGCTCATGAGACGACTATTTTGACGCTGGCGGCATCAGATTTTGCTGCTCCTCAGCATCTCAAATCTCAGAGAAAAAAACACACGTGAAAGTATACAATTTGCGAAATGTTGCGAAAACAAAGAAGAGAATACGTGCATATTTTGCACGTGGTTTTTCTGCGGAGGAGAAGCAAAATCGGAGCCAGCCAACTTGAAAACCAGTCGTCTCATGGGCTCGTGGTTGCAGTCTACAGCGGTGTCGTTGTCCGCTGGCCTGGTATTGGTTGGTAGGTGCCTTGAAGTTCAGGCAAGTGCACCTAACCCCCAAATACTCGCAAAAAATGGCAAAAATCGACCATTGTTTGATGACCAGCTTGATCACGTGCTCAATTGATGTCCGGTTGGCGCAGATTCGGTATTCATTATCTTGCAAACAATTTCTTCATGCAACAAAGCACATGCATGGGATGGGTGAGTGCAACGGACATTAATAAAGAGGGTGAAAACTGAAGCAGTTGTGCGTGAACAACAGAACGTGTGTGAGAATAACACGAAGCAGAACGCACCTTTTCGCGGTTTGAAAATTGCTGATGGCATAATTTTTATCGATAATTATTTATATTTGATCTGAAGAGACGGGGTGCGCACCCACGCAAGTGTCGGGGGTCTTCAAATGTACTTTGCCCCGATCACGAGCGTGGGTCACACCCGTTCGTCTCGTCCCGATCACTCACTTGACAGTTGCCAGGGTGGCCTACGTCGTGTAGGCAGGGTTGGGCAAAAAGAATTTTTTTAAATTGTTTTTACAAAAATAGGTTTTTGAAAGAATTTAACTTCGGGGGAACAAAATGTTCTAAAACGTCCAAAAATGGCCTTTTTGGGAAGATGCCGCAAATGATGTTATTATATGCACCTTCCTGTGATACATGGGACACAGTATGCATGTACCTACGTGGAACTTTGATGTCATACCCCATCGGCTTGATCAGGTACGACTGATTCAGCGACCCGACCAGGGTTTCTGCTGCTTATTGTCTGAATCCTCTTATTTATGAATAAATCTTGCTTATTGGACCACAAACTGTTGTGTCTGATACCACATAGCAACACTGATCGGTCCATATCAAGCACAGACTGTTGGATTGCACCGAAATGACGTAAACACCCTTCATTAGTGATGCAAACCAAGTCACAAAACTGACTTGTCAATTGAAGTTGAATTTTTTTTCGCGTTTTTGCGCGTTTTTCCAGCAAATTTGGTCAAATTTCCCCGAATCTGAGACTTTAGTCTACTTTAGAATAGTTTGCCAGCTACACGCTGCACACAAAAAGTGGGTTGGTCTTTGATTGAGGCTTGGTCTTTATTTTGCTGATACCGACGCACTGTGATATTGGTGGTTCCTTCACGTTCACTTGGTCAACATAAATGGTTTTCCGTTGTCACCATTGTCACAAAATACACACGGTCTCTCCTCGTTGAAGTGAACCTAACATCATCACCATAATGTGAACTGTGCAGAGTCTTTTTTGGTTGCCCATTTCGACGTGCTCTCGCATACGGGTGGTGCACCACATCATCGTCAGTGCGAATGCACCGATGAAGTTCGGGTTTTGGTATGAAACTTCGTGGCTAAGCACACAGCCTTGTAGGGTCGGATCAGATGCTATTTTTTATGTGCATGACCCTGCATTATGGGCGAAGTTTGTGGCTGACTGCTGCTGGTACAACTGAAAGAAATTAGTTGGGTGTGGCGTACTTTTTGGAAGACCCATTTGGACACTACACCCAAGTACATAATGTCCAGACCACACGCACTCTGGGTGACACAGGAATAACACAATTGACTGCGGGATACACAGAAATAGCAGCTATGCATACTCATATGTCAGGCTTTGTTGCGACCGCATCAGAGCTGAATCACATCTTGATTGCCTCAATTGGAGCATAAAGGAAGCAGCAGCCTTCGTTATGTGCGTGTGATTTTTTCTGAAACGAGACCAGCTTTTTGCAGCCATTTCTGGCGACAAAAGTGCATGCTGGCAGCGTTTTATTGTCATTCTGGATGCTTGTTTGCATACCGAGTTGTTATGTATATTGTGTCCTCTTGACCTCATGTGCGATGAAAAGTTCAGTTCAGACTTGCTGATTTTAACCCCGCGTCAGGAACTTGATTAATTAATAATGAATTAATGCGATTTTCAGAACCCCACACCGATACAAAATGTTCGTCGTGTTTTGTGCCATTCTCACTTGCACGTTGACTTCGATAACATTTCTGGTGTTGAGCATTGTTGACTTGGAACGCTTCAACTATTCGCTTTATGTCGTGCTTCTCTGTCTACTTGGGCTCATTATATCATGTGCGTTATGCGTCGCTGAACCAGCTGGATTCATCAGCTACAACCCGAAATGGTTAGTTTAGGTTTTCACGCTGTCATAATGCTAGTTTCATGTGATTATGTCGGGTCGAAATTTCGCAACTCGTGTAATCTGGAATGTATATAATAGTCAGTTTGAGCTGCATCAAACATCAGTCAATCAAATAAGCAGCTGATTCACGTTAATTCACAAAGCTATACGTAACGGTATGTCCAATTCTGTTGATCCAACTGCCCTTCCAGTCAATTGACAAAGCGGTAGCTTGCCATCCCTTGCCCCAGTCCCCTTTCTCATTCAGGTACCTGCGCGTGTGCGCCTATCTTCAAGGTCACGAGTACGTTGAGCCGAGAACGGACACTTTCACGGGACAGAACATTCGTATGATGATGGTGGCTGGCGCGTCAATGAGCGCGCAGAGCGCTGGCGATATGAGCACGTATGTTTGAGGGGTGATGTTTCATTTGACTTGGACACGGTGCAATCGAGCAGTCTTGTTTGTGATTGTAATCACAACAAACCACAACAGGAAACAATATGTATAGATCAGTAAGTGCATATACTGTAATTGCAGTCTTGCGATGCCGATGATGTTTCGTCCGAACATGGCCACGGCCGGGTTTCTGGCGCCAGCGATGCACATCATGAACGGGGTATGGAAGGGAATGGCTTGGGTGCATAGTGATGACGAGGATGAATCGAGCACTGATGAAGGTTGGTGGGTGCCCGTGACGCAGTGGGTTGGACGGCTGCAGCAGTATGATGTGGTAGATGGGGTTCGAGACCGCCCTGGGAAAAACTTTTTAATTGATGTTTCAGCGGAGGATGAAGAAACGCACGAAAAATCGACAAATCCTGATTACGCTGATCCTGACTCATCAAGGCAAACCAACGACAACAACTCTGATTATTGTGAACCACTGTTGATTGAAACATCACACTCAACACAACAGTTGAATTGTAATCAAGATGAGCCTGATTTAGCAAGCCCAAAGACAGTGTCCGATCCTGACGAGACCGGCAGTTGGATGATGATGGAGAAAACACTTTGAATTCATCTGTTTTGAGTTTCAGTTTGCTCTGTAATAATATCTATTCCCGCAATCATACCGAATAATGACCCGTTTCACTGTTCCATTATCAGTGCTCACAAACTGCAAACGTAGTTGTTTCACCCAACTTGCGCTTGCTACAAAATTTGACAACAACGGTTCCCTTTGACCAACGGTATTTTTGAGACACCCTGTACGTTGCGGTTGTCCGCTTCAGTCTGCTAGTACACTTTTCTTTGGTTGGTCGATGATGTTTCATAGAGCCAGCAATATATTTTCACAGGAAGAGATATGTAACTAAATCCGAGAGAGAGCAAGGAATCTTTCCGATGTGGAAAGTTGGCCAGCAGCTTGTTCTGTACACAAACAAACTGATAACAAACAAAACTGAACGACTTTATTATTGAAATGCTTCCGAGGTGCAAACTTGGACTGGTTTTGGACACAACGTAATCACAAACCCGACTACGCTGATCCTGAATAATCATCAGGGCAAACGAACGATATCAACTGTGATTATTGTGAACCGCTGTTGATCGAAACATTACTCTCACACAACAACGGATTGTAATCAAGATGAGCTTGATAAAGACAGTTTGATGTAAGTTTGTCGCGTACACAAGTCATCGTATCGTCTAAAAGATCTTTGGTCTTGAAATTTGGATTTTTTTATTCGATGTGCGCACAAGATGGTCGTTGTGCTGGTCTGTTCCTCACCGCATTAGCATTGAATCTTTCATTTTTAATCAGTGTGTGCATGCATATTTCGCTGTCACCATCACACAACATCGCATTAGTAATGAAGAGAAAAAGTTGGGCCGGAATCACAACAAACTATGGCGCAAGTTGTTTGTTTCCTTGAGATGCAGCGCACCAGAAATAATATAACCACAAAAAAATCTACTTTGTCATGTGTTCAAGCTTCTCTGTTAAAAACATATCTACATACATACACATGTGTGAATAAGTTAAATCAGGCAGAAACACGTCGGGCAAAAAACCCTTCAGCTCATAAATGCATCATATTTGACAGCGCTCAAAAATGCTTCAAAATTCAATAAATATTCAATTTGATCAATGATTTCATTCCAGTTCGCAACATTCGAATCTGATGCACAGCTGCACCCGATCGCGCAACATCAGCGCCCAGAGCAGCGTCGTATTGTAGGTGTCGACCTCGAGCTCGAGCTTCAGCGATTTGAACGTGTCCGGGAAGGTCGTCTTCATTGCCTGCGGATAAAAACGACGAAAATATTCATAAAAAATTCTGATGAATAATCTATCCAGGCAGGTGGCGGGCTTGCTGATCGGATAGCACCTGTCTCGGTCATTGGGACGTTTATAAATCAACGATAATTTGTCATTATTACTGATGTAATTAAAAAGTCGACCAGCGTGACCGCTTTGTTTCAAGTCAATGGGTGATATTTTCGAAACGGTGTAAAGGTCAGTTGGGTGTGAAGGTCGGTGGAAAGCTCGGTCGACAGCTCAGTGTGTTAGACCTCGGTGTAAAACTTGAAACATTCCACGTTAATAACAGGCAATGTTTCACGTTTACACCGAGCTAGGCCGACCGAGCTTTCGACCGAACTTTACACCGACCTTCACACCCAACTGACCTTTACACCGTTTCGAAAATTCCACCCAAAGACATCTGCAAAGGAACTTTGTGATGTTCAAGATTGCGGCATCAACTGAAAACCTAACCAACTTTAACTTTAACTTTAAAAACAGTATAAAAAGTTACGTGGCCGGCCAGATCCCATCCGATCACCTGAGCAAACGCAGTGAATAGTATGAAGCCAGTTTGAAACATCAGCTAGCTAGCAGCCTACCGGCGTGTACTGGTCGACATCGTACCACACTTCCACCCACGATTTCAACATTTTCACTTTTTCATCGTAGCGATTCCCGAAATCGACCTCGTCATCAAGATGCACCGTTGGCAGTTGATCGTAGAAGGGCGCGTACCACGAACGAAAGTCCAGGTACAATTCGGTACGGCCGCTGGATTTGGAGAACTGAAAAGGAGAAACAAATGGAATACATATATGTATGGCGGACGGGCAATTGAGCGAAGCACGTTCGAACAAGACCACTTTGAGCAAGTGAAAAAGAGCAGAGTCCAAAAGAGCAGAACAGGTTTAAACAGGACCATTTCGAGCATAATGAAAAACGGGCAAGGTCCAAGAGAGCAGCATATGTATATAAACACGATAAGGAGTTACCTAAATTCAAAATTACCGCTTGCATGTGCAAGCCAAAGCCCAAGCTCAAGCCAATGGAAGGAAACGGACGGCTCTGCTCTTTTGCGCTGCTCTTTTTTTCTTTGCTCAATTTCCGGCCACCGATATAGGGTGATATTTTCGAAACGGTGTAAAGGTCAGTTGGGTGTAAAGGTCGGTGCAAAGCTCGGTCGACAGCTCAGTGTAATAGACTTCGGTGTAAACTTGAAACATTCCACGTTAATAACAGGCAATGTTTCCCGTTTACACCGAGCTACGCCGACCGAGTTTTCGACCGAACTTTACGCCGACCTTTACGCCCAACTGATCTTTACACCGTTTCGAAAATTCCACCCATAGTGGAAATCAGTCTACGTGGAAATAAACATGCCTTATGATTATCAGCAAGTCAAAATTAGCGAACGTCGATTCACCAACCGGTTTGAACATGTTTGCGAGCTGAATCGGCGTCGGGTCGAAGATCACATCTGGGATTCGAACATGCACGCCGCGCTGGTCGAGGTCGGAGCCCAGGTCGATGTTGATTTCGAATAGACGTGGCAACGTTGCTGAATGAATTGGAATATGAATATTTTTGTTAATACACCGAAAAAACAAACATTATTACGTACATAGTTCTCACCACACATTTCACAACTTTTACGCTGGCCAAAATTTGTAAAACGAATTTGTTTGCGCTCGTGAAAACTGACCAAGTCGTTCACACAGTACCGCCAGTTCGGTCATGTCCTTGGCGATGCTCGCATCACGTCCGATCGTCAGATGCAAATGCTGCAGATTCGTGAATCTGAAAATGTTTTGAAAAACTAATTTTTTTTTAATTTTACAATTTTGTGACTTTTTGTAATGCTTCAATTTTGGAAATATCGCAATCGAACAGTAGAATATTACAGTTCCCATGCTATCCTTGGAGTGAAGTAAAACGGGGTGCCCAAATCATGTCACAATAAAGAGGATGTACTGTAATGACAACATCACTTGTTCAGCTGCATGTCTGCGATCGCCTTCACGTATCGCTGGTCATTGGCGGTCGCTGGTTCGACGGCGACGTCCAAATCATCAAGGCTCTTGGCTGGCAGATGTTTCATGATCGTGTTGAACTGCATAAAGCTGGAGTTATACTTGTCCATCTTGGGCTTGTAGACAATGAGGACAAATTTTTGTTTCAATCATATTTTGTGATAATGTCGGATCACTAATTTCGACCAGCGTAAAAGTTGTTCCCCTGCACCAAATGAACAATTTTTACGCTGGTCGAAATTAGTGCTCCAACGCTATCACAAATTATGATCGAAACAAAAATTTGTCCTCATTGTCTACAAACCCAAAATGGACAAGTATAACTCCACCTTAATGGAACAGAGTCGGTGTTGAAATCAAGTACGTCAACATTTGCTACGTCTGCACCGACGATAACCTGGTGCACCGTCAATGTCTGCGAGACTGCGGGTAACGATGCTTGACTTGGCAACCGACAATCACGGCGTTGCACCACCCATATTCTGCTCTGACCTGTTCCGAAATCTCGCCGTACTGCATACCCGGCGCCCAGATGTGAAAATGACGCATGCGTTTCGGTGGATGCTTGATCACGCAGTCGGACAACTGCAATGGGTGGAATTTTCGAAACGGTGTAAAAGTCAGTTGGGCGTAAAGGTCGGTGTAAAGTTCGGTCGAAAGCTCGGTCGGCGTAGCTCGGTGTAAACGTGAAACATTGCCTGTTATTAACATGGAATGTTTCAAGTTTACACCGAGGTCTATCACACTGAGCTGTCGACCGAGCTTTCCACCGACCTTTACACCCAACTGACCTTTACACCGTTCCGAAAATATCACCCAATGTTGTTTTTCTTGACAAATCATTCCAAGTCTCCTTTACGTGTTTAAAGGGTGTGCAGAATGTCACCTGACACCCTTTTTTCCTGAGCGGAAATGAACGGTGCTAATCACCATTTCCACTCGAGAAATCGTTGTGTTTAGGCGACGTACGCGTGCGACACACCCTTTAAAACTCACCAACTCCAACCAGACGTGTGCGCCACGCATGTCCGCACGCCTACCAGAGTGACCGAACTGAAATCGCAGCTGAGTTGCGTTGGCGATCGTCGGACCGATCGCGGCCACGAATTGATCGCGACTGACGCCGGGCGGTGGTGGCGGCTGTGAACGCAAAAGAGAGATTTTTATTCTTGGAGCCGCATCGATAAATTTGGTGGTGTGGTGTCCGACATAATAAATCGGACAAAAGTGTGTTGATTGAGCATGTGTGAAGTCTTTTCAAACAGATTCGTTTCACCGCACACAAAGGCTGGCATCAAACCGGGTGATTAGATAGGCCCTGAGCGGGTCACTTGGCAGTTCTACCGATGACGCTAAGTTCAATAATAAAGCGATAAGGCTGACCGAAAGCAGTGGCACCACAGCAAGACTGTTCAAGGCAGTTAAAATATGTTCGAATAAAGGCACGCCAAGTCAGATCCGATCAGCAAGTTTAAAATAAAGGTATACAGTCTGCTCACTTTAGGCCGTGGCACTCTTTGTGATGGAGGAACCCTCGTAGTGGATATTTTTAAACGCTATATTTGGTCTCTGATCTGCCGTTGACCTCGTTGCCACGTTATAACATAGGTAATAAGTGGATATGGTTCATAGTGACGGAAAATGGCCGGTTCCTATATCACGCCAGTATGAAGAAGACAACCTTGTCATTCCAGAGTTCGAGCCAAACGTCCGTTATGTTCGTGCATCGTCGCAGCATCGCAGCCAACGTGCGCCACGGCGTGAAACGTCGATACGAGTCGTAGTTGAGCATCAACGTTGGGTCGGTGTCATGTCGACCGTGGCACACCTGGTAGGGACTGTCGGGTGCGTCCTTCAGGTGCGCTGAAGACAATATAGTTATTTTACTCGAAATTGCTTGAAAAATAAATCGTTTCCGAATATTCTAGTCCGGAATCAAGCGTGGGGAAATTAAATTAATAGAATCGGATCTGTCTCAGAATCAGAATCATTTTTTCAGATGTAAAAATTTGTTGACCCGCTCATTTCTGCCAGCGACCAGACACCTTTTCCAATTGACTACTCTTACGGCAGTCAGACTTTGTTTGAGTCTGTGAATTTTATCCGAAGATTTAACTAAAAGTTTAAGACACAGGAGTCCGGATCAAGTACAGTACGTGTTTTATTTATTGATTGATTTTTTTGATTTACTCTCATTTATTGATCGGGGGCCGAACCTCTCTTAAACAATGTGTTCCGCGAACTAATCCACTCTAAAGCTGGAGTTATACTTGTCCATTTTGGGCTTATAGACAATGAGGACAAAATTTTCATTGAATCACAGTTAGTGATAGCGTTGGAGCACTAATTTCGACCAGCGTAAAAGTTGTTCCAGCGGTGAAGGGGAACAACTTTTACGCTGGGTCGAAATTAGTGCTTCAACGCTATCACAAAACATGTCTCAAACAAAATTTTGTCCTCATTGTCGACAAGCCCAAAATGGACAAGTATAACTCCAGCTTAAAAGGTAACACTAACACATGGACACGGGCATCTTCATTTTTGTCAGATCGCACCAGGACCACGCCACCAATTGGTTGAATCGATGACAGACACGCGACACGCGCACTTTGGTCTCCAGATCGTCGACTTGCGTGTGTTCGTTGATCTGCTCGAAAAAAAATATCTGAGAATTTTTATTCGGTAACATATATTTTTGAGAAAATCCGTACCTGAAGCTTCCACATGGCGAATATTTTGAGCAGCACGTGATTGGGCAGCTCGAGAATCGTGGCAGTTGAATCGCTTTTCGTCGTCGAATTCTAAAAATAGGATTGGATTTTGCGAACTTGCTGTTTTTTTTGTTCAAAAATAAGTCTTGGTTACGGTATTCTCATCAGATTTGAGTTCGTCAGCAGACATGATGCGTGTTGGTCCGCAAAGTTCAGGCGAAATTTCGGCAATGAAAAGTGTGCAAACTGACTTTACCCTCCAAGCAATGGCGTGATTATTGGCAAAAGTTGGCACACTGCGATATCGGAACGACACGAGGGACTTCAAAAACGCACAAAAGTCGTTGCCGCGACAAAAATACGCTTCAAAATGTTGCGGTCGCGGCAGAAATGCCTTGAAAATGCCACGGTGGCGGCAAAAACACCCTTCAAAATGTCGCGGTCACGGCAAAAATACCCTTGAAAATGTCGCGGTCGCGGCACAAACACATTTCAAAATGTCACGGTCACGGCAAAAATACACTTGAAAGTGTCGCGGTCGCGGGACAAACACATTTCAAAATGTCACGGTCACGGCAAAAATACACTTGAAAGTGTCGCGGTAGCGGCAAAAATACGCTTCAAAATGTTGCGGTCGCGGCAGAAATGCCCTTGAAAATGCCACGGTGGCGGCAAAAACAACCTTCAAAATGTCGCGGTCACGGCAAAAATACCCTTGAAAATGTCGCGGTCGCGGGACGAACACATTTCAAAATGTCACGGTCACGGCAAAAATACACTTGAAAGTGTCGCGGTCGCGGGACAAACATATTTCAAATGTCACGGTCACGGCAAAAATACACTTGAAAGTGTCGCGGTCGCGGCAAATATACACTTCAAAATGTCGCGGTCGCGGCAAAATACCATTCAAAATGTCGCGGTTACGGCAAAAATATCCTTGAAAGTGTCGTGGTAGCGGCAAAAATACGCTTCAAAATGCCGCGGTCGAGGCAAAATGCCCTTGAAAATGCACGGTGGCGGCAAAAACACCCTTCAAAATGTCGCGGTCACGGCAAAAATACCCTTGAAAATGTCGCGGTCGCGGCAAAAATACGCTTCAAAATATCGCGGTCGCAGCAAAATGCCATTCAAAATATCGCGATTGCGGCAAAAATACGCTTCAAAATGCCGCGGTCGAGGCAAAATGCCCTTGAAAATACCGCGGTGGTGGCAAAAACACGCGTCAAGATGCCGCGGTCGCGGCGGAAATGCCCTTGAAAATGTCGTGGTCACGGCAAAGATACTGCAATGGAATAGTGAAGAGGTGAGAGAAGTTTCAGCGAAAACTTTCAGTGGAAGTAAACAGTGCATGCAGTATAATGCCAGTCGATACTGATGGGCCTGATTGTTTGTTTATGTGTTTTGCGTCACGTTGTTGTGGTGGTCGTTGTTGTTGGGTTTGCATTGGAGAGAATCCCGTGAATGCTATTAATGCGTTAATTTGTTAATTTACAAACATTAGGCTTTCATTGACGTCGAAATTGAACCAGGCACTTCTCTCAACGAGCTTGCACGAAACTTGCATTTCAGCTGCGAGGTTTGAACTTTGGTGTCTGCATAGACTGGAATATGGACGCCATTCTATGCACCAGTCGACACTTCACGGCAACAGAATAACGCGAGCATTTCCTCAAGCTTCAAGCATTCGTTTGTGAACAACTAACAAGGCGATACTCCATTCATTTTCAGTATTTTATTAATCAGCAACAATAATGACGCGGGCTCAATATCAGTTTGTCATCCATGGGTATCCTGCTGTGAGTAATCGTTTTGGTTGTCAAATCACAAATCGAATATTTTTCAGGGGCTCATACTGCAAATCACCCAAGATAATTTTTACTCGAAATCTGGTTTTTTGCCTGCGCCTATGTTGAAAATTTTCAACGTTTTTCATTTTTTCTTGCCAAATTTTTCTTTGATCGTGGTCCACCATTTGCGCACTTTGGGTACTTTTTTTCGGTTTTGCACCGCTACCCACCGGCACATGCAGCGCGTTGGTCGCACCGCTTTGTGACGTGGCCACACCTGAATAAAACAATGATATATTTAATGACACATCGCATACTGAGAGTCGTTTGGCTGAGTGAAACTACCTATACATTCATTTACCAACGGAGCCGCCGTCGAGGTGGATTTGTAGATGTTTGCTGCGAGCAGATTTGTCAGCTCAGCGTGTGGCATCGTCTCCAGCGTCTGGAACTGCTTCTGAAATGCAATTAGGCAGCGCTTTCCATCAGACGTCAAATAAATGCATTGGGTGAGTATTGGTTGCACAATGACTAATGGAGAATTTATCCAAAATTCAAAGGATGGACCCTGATTCAGGCTCGGCCACGCTCAGCCACTGTTATACACAAGACGGAAATATGCCCTAGGGGCATAAAAGATAAGGCATGCAACCTGATGAAATTGCATAAAAGTTCGATACTAGAAAGTTTGGGTCTCGAATTCCGCACTGCAGTCGAAGAGCGTCGTTATTTAGCATATTGGAAGCACAAGTGCGAACCACTTGATTTGCGTGTGTTTCCAATATGCTGAATAACGACGCTCTTCGACTGCAGTGTGGAGTTCGAGACCTAAACTTTTATGCAGTTTCGTCAGGTTTCATATCTTTTTTATGCCCCTAGGGCATATTTCCGTCTTGTATCGACATTGTATACCGTGAAACGCTACACTTTAGGACGACAGTCCAACAGTCTAAGCAAACACAGAACGGCACTATACCTAGAATTCATTAAAAATAAGTGAAAAGGCAAAAAAATTCTGTACGTGCACGAGTGCTTGAACCCTGACCTTTTCGCCTTAGCCTTCACTCATGTGCGTCAGAACCACTCAGACATACAGCCGTGGCAAATTTTCGTGATAAAGCAGTTTTTTCAACGTAATGCACTGTTCACTATGACATCATTACACGGGTGTGATTTACCGTGTGTGTTGCAGCATTGCCTGCTGTGCTCAGGGTTGGGCAAAAAAAACGACGGCGTTTTTTCTTAAAAAACGACGTTTTTTTTTAAAAAAACGTCTGGGTCGTTTTTCGTTTTTTAAACCCTGAATTTCCTTGATTTTCCCTGATTTTTCAGGGAAGTACCCTGATTATCAAGGAAAATCAATTTTTTGTCCCATTTTTTCAAAAAATTTTCGACCAATTTTTGCTTTGTCGAGATACGTCGATATACGGAGTTTGACTTTCAGTGATGACCTCGGCCAAAGTTGGTCCCATGATGCGGGTCTGATATGGGACCTTAACAACTCGCTAGAAAAGGGTTGAAACCCGTTTATTTTGCCTCAGAACACATAGAATTACTTCATTTAACCACGTTTTCTTCAAAACATGAGCGTTTTCCAATTTTTTTGAGGGCATATTTTGGTCATCTGGGCGTTTTAAAAAAACGCTTTTTTAAAAAAAAACGTTCTTAAAAAAACGATTTTTGAGAAAAAAACGTTTTTTGCCCAACCCTGGCTGTGCTGGCTGCTTGTGTGTATGCGCCCTGGCTGTGTGCTGTTTGTGCGCTTTTTATAAGTCAGGCAACATGGCGTGCGTGAATGCACTGTTTTGTGTATTTCAGCATCGATTATTGTACTTTTTGAGCTGAGCAACGTGTAAACAACTTGGAGAAATGAAGCAGAAACCCACGTATCAGCCGTGATTGGGGCTTTAGAAGTACTGTTTCTGTACAAAAGTCGTGGTCTGGAGCCGGTCTCGAAGTTACTAACTCGGCGATAGCACCTTCGTGTTTCTTGAGTTCGAAAACCCCATAAACGACTTTAACAGTTCTGGTAACACAACTTTTCGATGAAATTTTACTTCGGGAAGCACTGTTTCCCTATAAAAAGTCATGGTCATGGTCTGGGAACGGTCTTGGTCTTGGAGTTACGAAGTCGGTAATCGCACCAGCGTATTTCTCGAGTACGAAAACCATAAACAACTTTAATATTTCTGGTAACCCAACTTTTCGACTAAATTTTACTTCGGGAAGCACTCTTTCCATACAAAAAGTCATGGTCATGGTCTGGAACCGGTCTCAGACATGGAGTTACGAAGTCAGCAATAGCACCATCGTGTTCCACGAGTACGAAACCCCTATATGGGATATTAACATTCCTGAGGTTAAGTAACGTCTGGGCCCTGACTAGTAATTTGTGGAAAAAAGGGAACGAACCTTTTTACAAAAATGTCGACTGTATCTTCCCCGCATTCACGCGTGCGGGCACGCAGCGGGACGAAATTTTGCGTGGCCATTTTGAGCCACGGTATATACATTGTGTGCTAGTTTGAACTGATTTCGTTATAAACGCAAGTAGCTTAGTGGTTAAGAGAGGCTGAGGGTGGCCGATCCTGCTTCAGGGCCCATCTTTTGAATTTTGGAAAAATTCTCCATTAGCCATTGTGCGACCAATATCTTATTTTTTCAATTCTTATCGCTTGTGTTTTTCGTCATTTTAGATGCCTATTGACGCTATTTGAGTGACGGAAATACATAATTTGAGTGACGGAAATACATACAAATCTACCTATGTGGGGGGGATTCTCCTAACGTTGTGTTAGAGAAAAATTAAGGAGGGAACACCTCTGAATTTCCGTGTCACCCGTGGTGTGGGTGCCTCGGTGTGGCTGGGTTGGGTGGTTGTGATGGTGGGGGAGATGCTGGGGCGAAAGAAAAAACAGTGTAAATGGGGACGCCAAGAAAAAAAGAGTGAATATCACACCGAATCACTGCTTTCGGGTCTGTTGCATGGATAAATGCATGCCCACCCTGTCACATGTACATGTGTAATCATATGAGAGGCCATGTGAGTGTGTGCACTATGTCTAGATGCCACAAAACAACGATTATGGCACCCAATACACCCATGGTAGGGTTAGGTGATGTCAACAGTAGCAATCTTTATGCAAAAAATAGCACTTTTAAAGCAAAAAAATCGAGAAATTTTCGAATTTTGAAAAAATAAAAAAAAAATTTTTTTAACTTTTGGAACGATTTTTTTTTTAAAAAAAATTTTTTTTTAATAAAAAAAAATTTTTTTTTTAAAAACCACTGACTGGACCCCTGACACTGTTTGCATCGAAACTTAGTGATAAAGCATTTTAATCGAAAACGAACCTCTTCGTAGTCGTGCCGCAACAGCTTGCGATGGTGTTCTGTCCATTCGTCCCGTTCGTCTCCCACCGGCTGACCAATGGTCATCAAGTAGAATTTGAACGCTTCCTCCTTCGACAACACCCGCCATTTGATGAGCAGGTACGTGTTCACGAGCTGTGGGTGCGCTGCGTCAACGTTTGCCAGATTTGCTCTCGTCATTTTGATTTTGGCTGGCAGCGCTTAATTTCAACTTGAAAGCCCAAGTTTCTTATGCTAGGAACTTAAAAATATTAACAAATTCTTCAACCTTTAACAATTAACAAACAATTAACTTTTTGGGGAATCACGGCAACTGGGGCTCTCAAACTAGAAATTAAGCTCTGCGCTGCGCAATGCTGTGCAGGGCTGAGCAAAAAAACAACGGCAATGGCTGTTCACGTTGTTTTTCGAGGATCGTAGCATTTTCAGCAATATTTTCGTTAGGGAACGTCAATTGGTGGAATTCAGAAAACAAAGTCAAGCTCACCGTCAAGCTCCACGTCAATGTTCAAAGTCAGATGTTTCGGCGTCACGCTGGCTCGAAACATCTGGCTTTGAACTTTGATGTTGAGCTTGACGGTGAGCTTGACTTTGTTTTGTGAATTCCAGCCATTGAAATCGTTTTCCTCAGGTAGCTAAAAACCGTGCTGTGTTTTGTGCGCAGTCCTGGTGCACCGCGCAGCAAGTTTCCGAAGCAAGGGTACATTGTGACTTGTTGATTTTTTATTCTGTTCTAAATCAAAAAGTGGAATTGGAAAGCGGAAGGGTTTTGAAATGAATGAAATCGTACGACAGCGGATGTGTTCATTTGACATCCGGGTGGTCAAGCCATGATGTTTCACATGGTGTGATTTAAGTGGTTTGTTTTGATCCCGTTGCTCCCAGACGCCTTTTTGAGCCGAAAGCAAAACACTGTTTATCAATGTTTCCTAGCTTGGGTAGCGGACCTGAAGATCACATACTGGTACAACTGCTGCAACCTTGTTTTAGGCCTGTGTCTGCAGTGCCTTCGAGTGTGTATAAAGGCCCACACAAACAATAGGGGGCACATGCTCACATCCGCGGCTCCATAGAGAAACCGCATGCATCCGCCTGCGACCAGAAAAGCGACGTTTTTAGAAAAAACGTCGGGGTCGTTTTTCGTTTTTTAGACCCTGACCTGCCTTGATTTTCCCTGATTTCCCAGGGAAAGTACCCTGATTTTCAAGGAAAATCAATTTTTTTGTCCTATATCTTTCAAAATTTTTTTGACCAATTGGAATTTGACTTTCAATGATGACCCCAGCCAAAGTAGGTCCCATGATGTGGGATTTGTGGCAGGGTTGAAAAACACATTTTTTTATTAACGAGCTTTTTTTTTAAAAAAAATTTTTTTTTGATTTTTTTTGACGAAAATTTTTTTTATTAGAAAAAGTGTTGCAAACGACGTTTCAGGATAAATGAAATCGATACAACATATTTTTCAAAAATTGAAAAGTTTTCGCCTGAGGGTGGAATTTTCGAAACGGTGTAAAGGTCAGTTGGGCGTAAAGGTCGGTGTAAAGTTCGGTCGAAAGCTCGGTCGGCGTAGCTCGGTGTAAACGTGAAACATTGCCTGTTATTAACGTGGAATGTTTCAAGTTTACACCGAGGTCTGTCACACTGAGCTGTCGACCGCGCTTTCCACCGACCTTTACACCCAACCGACCTTCACACCGTTTCGAAAATATCACCCTGAGACCCAACTTGTGCGGTGACACCCGGTAGTATTGTGCAGATTCTATGGTCTCCGACCAGTGTGAAGTTGATGTTCACTAACGATGTTACTCTAATTTATTGTAGCATGCTGTACAACGTATTTTAATGCATCTAATGCCGAATATCTGATATACGACCATCAAAATATCGATTACAGCCCAAATCTTGCGTGTCAGATCGACTTTGCGCGCCCGGTTTTGCACCATACCTGCATATATACGTGTGTAGCAGCATGCAGTAGTACATTATCGGTGCCACATCACTCTAAAAGACCAGCCCCGCGCATCCCTGTACGGATTTGGGGACAATACAGGGCGCCGCAGGCGCGATTTTGGAAAACTTGTCCCGTCCACAGAAAAAAGTGCCAATTTTTTGCCTCGAAAAAGGCCATTTTTGGCCATTTCAGCCCATTTTGGGCAACATTTTTTTATTAAAAGAAAGCAAAATCTGAGTTTCAAAAAAAAATTTTTTTTTAATTTTTTTAATTAACCACTTTTTTTGAAACATCCCTGATTTGTGGTAGGTATTGTCCGACGAATATTGTTTGCCACGACAAGGATTCAGCATTTGCGCGGTTTCTCGCATTTCCAGCCAAAGTATGGAGCGCAGAGGTTTGCGATTTGGCCACCAGTGCTGCGTGGCCCCGTTTGATCGGTCAGTGCGGCGACTTTGGTGCGCAGATTGGACATAATTCTCCCTACCTGAAAACTGGTTTTCTTTCATTGTTTTTTTCAGCGTCGTGAGTGTTTTTACTGAAATTTCAAGACGATACCATCACGAAAACTCTGTCGTCATGTTCCGATGCCTTCCTGCACCGATTTGGGCCGTGCTGGCCATGCTGCTGTTCGTGTGCGCTGCTTCGCACAGCAGTCAAGGCGGGTGTTATTGCGATTTATGTATAGTTTCACGAAGCTGAAAAATAGACGAGGTACAGCACAATTACAGACGACGTCAAAGAACCGACGATTTTGAGAATGGACTCTACAGTTCCAATTTTTCGACGTGTCGACATCAGCGAAGACGGAGTCCCGAAAGTCGCCATCGTTGACAGTGACACTCTTCTGCCGCCGAAACAGCTCAGGCGCGAAGGAACCCGTCTAGTATTCGCCGAAAATAAGCTGTATGCGTTGGGAGGAGGCGAAGGTGCATGTACATATTGCTCCCAGTCATCTCGGTCCCGCCATCTCGGTCCCGACCATTTCGGTCCCGCCATCTCGGCCCCAGGTCATCTCGGTGCCGACCATCTCGGTACCGGACCATCTCGGTCCCCACCATTTCGGTACCGGACCATCTCGGTACCGGACCATTTCGGTACCGGGTCATCTCGGTACCGGGTCATCTCGGTACCAGGTCATCTCGGTACCGGACCATCTCGGTCCCGACCATTTCGGTACCGGTTGTCTTGAGCACTGTTTTGCCCTTCGTTTCGTACTTCCCACTATGTTCAGCTTTCTTCGCAGTTTGAAAATTCAATGCAATAAAAAGCAAATGCGATGTTTTGGTCCTTTTGGGCGCTTTTTTAAAGCTGCGTCTGTCAGTCTTGTGAAAAAGTACTGCAATCATAGAAATTAGATCATAATCGCGTTCAGAAGAAAATTTAGGCTGCCAGCCAGGAAGACCTATCCACATGTGGAAACCGTTCACAAAGTATCGCTGTTCATGCTTTCATTCAGGATTAGGCTTAGGCTTAGGCTGCCAGCCAGGAAGACCTGTTCTGACTGTATGTGGGGGCCATTCACAAAAGTTGAACGGCATAGGCCTTCATTCAGGCTTAGGCTTCAGCTTAGACTCCCAATGAGCATTTCTGTGCATGAATCACAATATCTAGCCTATGTACATATGAATATCCATTTTCGATTTAAAAAATATTGTTCTTCAGGCATTTTATATTCTTCTGAGCTTTTCACTTCGTTGTTTTTTCGGTGTTTTCGACTTCATCGACATCGACCACATCAGCAACCAATATGATCGCGATATTCTGGGACCAAGATGACCCGGCACCGAGATGGTCCGGTACCGAGATGACCCGGTACCGAGATGGTCCGGTACCGAGCTGGTCCGGTACCGAAATCGTCGGGACCGAGGTGGTCCGGTACCGAAATGGTGGGTACCCAGATAGTCGGGACCGAGATGACCTGGGACCCAGATGGCGGGACCGAAATGGTCAGGACCGAGATGGCGGGACCGAGATGGATGGGAGCCCATTCCGTCGCAGATGCATCATCACAGTTTCTTTGAACTAATTGAAATTTAACGCCCCGTTTTCTTGACGCTGAGTAGTGTGTGGAGTGTTCGTCTACAATTGGGGGTCGCGTCAAATGGGGCCTGGTGATTTGGGGCCCGGTCAACTGGGCCCCAATCAATTGAGGCCCGATCAACTAAGGCCCTATCAAGTGGGGCCCGGTCAATGGGCACCCGATCAAACGGCTGTTCTCGCCCGATAATTGGTCCGGCCCCAGTTGAAGCAGGATAGTCGGTTAGGCTGTGAGTAGATAAAGGCGGAATGCGGAATTGGTTTTAAAACAGCAACTCCTTGTACAGCTAAAGCACTGTGGCGCTTCAAGGAAACGTTTCAAAGTCTGTTTGGCGCGTCAGTGCTACGATGACTACGCTGGTTTTTATTCCGCATTCCGCGTTGATCTGCTCACAGCCTAAGACAAAAGTGTGCAACAAGAGTTGATGAAAAATGCCTGTCTGTCCTTTAAAAACTCATTTTTTCTGGTGTTTGTTCCAAATTGGTAGTTGTTGCCTAAGCCTAAGTCAAGCCAGCCTAAGCCCTATTCTGAGCCTGTGAAAAGGGAAATCAATTTTGAAACTGGACTAGCTTTTCCCAAAATGCTCGGGTCTGCCGTCACCCCCGGCCACGGCACAGGTTGAAAGCTACCAATTGTGCCTCTTATGAATCTCCACATTCCCGGGCAGACCCCCAATTGACGCGGGCTATAATATTGTCGGGCCCCAACTGCAAGAGAAAGCGGTGTGTTGCAGTCAAAGAAACTGATGAAGCATCTGTGACGGAACGAAAGGACTGGTCACGCGATTTCCCGTGTTTTACCAGAAGTACGAAAACGGTATGGGATCTATTCAGATTACAAGTTTTGACCTTTCCCTGTGTTTCAGAAGCGCGCTCAGTCGACGTACTTGGATCAAATGGCAAATGGTCTGACCAACACAGCTTCGATTTGAACAGACACTTTGGTTAGTGTAAGCGGCATTAGGTGTACACATATGCATGTACGGTGGTCATGCCCTCTGTGCTGAGAACTCCCGGATCAGCAGCGCTGACCCGGTGAGTTCTTACTCCACAGAGGGTGCTCAGCATTTTGTGATATGATTGAACCACTACATACTTCGCAGCTGCCATCGGTTACCTGCCCGACCATCGAAAGTTGTTCGCTTGTTCGTGTCACTGGGACGATGAACGCTGTGCATCCGCCAGTAGTCCAGCCATGACCACTTGCGAATTCCGGTCGGTGGACACGGATGGACCGTGGGAAATCGTGCCCATCGACATCTCAGCATTGCCCGATGGGTGTGAGGATAGACACCTTGCTTTGACGTCAAGCCTCGTATTCAAGGTTAGATTAGGTTAATTTTTGTGATATAGGTTGCTCGGTTCGCTACACACATTCAGTGGAAAAGTCTTCGCTACCCACTCAGGAGCTGAGGTTGGTAAATACAACCAATTTGACCTTGCTTTTTTTGACAAGCATTGCATACATCTATACATAGTGGGCAAATGTCTAGAACTTTTTACTGCGGAGTGAGCTACATACATGTATTATACAGTCCTGAAGATTTATGTGGCCTCTTCTCGATGTCAACGCGCGCGGCAAGCGTTGTGCATATAAGGACAAGACAGAAATATGCCCTCAGAGCATAAAAGAGGATCCGATGAAACTGCATAAAAGTCGGATACTTTTCGTGAAATTCCAACTTGCGTGGGTGGCGCACCCTAATATGCACAACGCTTGCCGCGCGCGGCAGCGTTAAGAAGCGGCCACATGATTCTTCAGGGACTGCAGGCACCTGCATGTGTAGGATACAAAAATTCGGACCTGTCGAGCCGGAAAGGACAGACGGCGAATTCTTTAGTCATCACAACGCCACCGCAGACCAAAGCAGTCTTAGACGAGAGCGAGTAAATTTTTACATGACTTTGAGCGGGTTGAGAGACTGCGTGGCCCTACTCCTTCAGAGTGAGATCATTGGAGTCGGTCGCTGTAGCGATACGACCGGCAATCGTTTCAAGAATCAACTACTGCGTTTCATCTACGACTCCAAGAAACGTCGCATAGAAGTAAAACACTTGCAGTCGCTGAAAACACGGTCCACAGGGATTGTAGTATTCCAGGGAATTCTCACGGTTAGCAGATTGGTAAATATACACACAATAGTTCTGCTCTGCTGCACTTTGTGTCATTACTATGAATGAAAGTCACCGAAGCTCCACGCCGAGTACCAGCAAACTTGAATCAATGCTCCCGGAAATGCGCATTCGTGCAAGCTGCTTCCAGAAGGAAGTCTTTTTTCTGACCCTCTGGCTTTGTTCTGTGCCAATGGATAAAAACAAACATTCTGAAGGCGAAAACTCGGGTTACTGTGGCCACGTATTACATGCTTCATATGTGAAATCGATATACAACACACACACGTTGATCACTCCCGATAAATAAAGCGGGAAAAGAAAGAGAAAGGAACTGCTTGTCAAACCCTGGTTCAATTTAAAAAATCGCCAGAAATCCCCCCTTGACGATGCAGGAAAAATAGGGGGATGGATTCTCATGCGACCACCAATACCTATGTACCTATAGGTACTTTTATTTTCTGACTGCAAAGACGAGTTCATAGATCTAACTCCACTTTCTCTCCTGTCGCTCGTGTATAATTCTCACAATAATGCTCCTGCAGGCGTGCGGTACTGAACAGATTGGTGATGAGGATAACACCGACGTGAACTTTGAACGACGCTGTTACCAAATGACTGGCGCCGACATGGACAACAGCGAATGGCAGCCAATGCCAGGCAGAATACCCGTCCGCACGTGGACTCATGACCTGTTTACCATTCGTAGCATGCTTGTTTGTCTTTTCTCGATAGACGGTGGAATGGCTGTCGATGTTTACAAGGAAGGAGCATGGGAACGTACATTTGTACCAGGATACGCTTCGTATCACTATAGCATCGTGGTTGTGCCAAGCAAACTGTTAGGTGAGCTGACTCCTTATGATCTTGTACCATCAGGATAACCACTTCTTTCCCAAAACACTAAACCCGTTTTGTAGTACGGCGTCTTAGACTTTCACTGTTGAAACGCCAACAACACGCGTTACAAATGAAGACAACGACCCTGCTTATAATAGCATCGTAAGTTACAGCCGCCCGTGAGAGCCAGACGCCTCAACTGGCCGGCAGCAGTAACAGTTGGGTGATCGCTTTGCTCGTCATTGCGATTGTGATCATTGGCTTGCTGCTACTCGCTGTGTTCGTGTGGAAAGGACGATTGGAAAAGTGCGTGTGTGATTGGACAGCTGGCTATTTTGAATGCTTGTGCCTTCCGCATGTTTCATCAAGTCCAATATTAATTGTACGTTTAGACAAAAGATCGTATGCCAGAATTGTGGAGCGGTGCAACAACGGTTAGAACACACGACCACAGTTTTGTTTACAGTTCCTTATGACTGATCACTGGAGTGTGTCCAAACTCAATTTTTAGACCGATGAATCTGAATGTTTTCAAGTCGAATGCCGCTCCATCGAAAGAGGCTGCAGCTGAAGCGGAAGAAGCCGAGCAAAATGCACAGGAATGAACCATCTCGAATGACACTATTTTTGCACCGTTTTACACCGTCATTGTTTCAACCTTTCTTTTATTTACAAAGGTAAGACTCAACAAGAATGTACCGTAGCCCTTGAGATAACATTTGCGAACGACTACAATGAGCAGAGCTACCTACACCATACCTTTTACATCTTTTGACTGATGCATGAAAATTTTTTTTGAAATGACATGGCATTTTATGGCATTTTGTCACTCACAGGATGTTTTTCAATGTAGCAACTTTGCAAATATTTCGATGAAAGTCGCGCCTGCACAGTCGTTTGCACGACATCCCATGAGTCTCAGCTTGCTTGTTGCGTTCTTGGTACAGGTTTGCATTTCAATGTTCAGAACGACATCTATTTGACAGTGCAGCACCGAGTGGGACATTGTCGGAAACCATATATATTGATAATGAGTTCGTTTAACGATGCTAAGTTCTCCAGAGATCAAGATTACAAAAAAATCACACAAATAGCATTTGCTACAGCGAAAAGGAATATTGTTAACGTTCCATAACGTCGCCAGCATTATGGAACATTAAGAATGCGTTAAGGAACCTTAAGAAAATCATACTGCAGTCCGTAGTTTTTTCATATGCAACGCGGACAATCTTATATTTTCAGAATTTCGAGATCCAGATCCAAATTGCCGCTTTCGCTGGTAGTTGTCACAATTTGTGTTTCAGGTCTGTCATAACGAACGGCTAACGGTCCTGACGAGAAAGCTGCATACGAATACCGGAGACAAACGTGCCCAGTTTTTTTTTGAATGTGCTTTTGTCCCAAACGGGATTTTACTTTGTATCATTTTGGCTTCAGTTTAGCGATTTTAAGTTGGTCTGAGTGACTGCTTTGCATTGGTGATTCCCATCCGACCTCTTCATACTAGCAACGTTTTGGACTCTGGATTGCGGGCTAATATTACAGTGATCAGCTCAAATGGTCACGTAGAGGTCACGTAATGGTCACGTCGTATCCCCGCATGTTATGTCTCGCGCTCAATTTGGGGTTGCTTTGAGTTGGCGATTTGAGCGGTGACCACTGTAATACACAATGGACTGCTTACTGATTTTTTATATAGGCCATTCTTGTGAAGCAGTACGAACTTTTTCACACTTTTCTGCAGAAGGAGCGCATTATTCATTTTTCTGTAGCAAATGGTCATGAAAGCGACGTTTTCAGCTTGACTAGCGAACTCTCATTCCTTGATATGCCCCCAACTCTACGGCTGGCGGCTCTCTTGTTGCTGTTGACTAGCTGCGCAACGAGTAAGTTTGAGTCGCACCCCGCACATGAACAAACTGTCTGCGATCCTCATCTTCGTGAATTTTTTATGTTTTAAAATCAAATTCGACGTTCAGCGAGTCATCGTTCCGATCATTCTTGCGGCCGAACTCCGATCGCACCAAACACCATTGAATTGGACAACCCTGCGACAGTCGTAAAGCGAATATACTGTGAGTGCAAATGTACTGAGTGCAGCAATGTTCGTCTGTTTCGCCCTGCTTTCGCAAACACACCGAGGCGCCAGGGCTCGTCAGTGCGAACGCCTCTGGCAAATTTGCCTCCAAAAAGCTCCACCACCAGATCTTATTGCTGGGCTGTAACATCACTGCGTGCAAACTCGAACAGTGTTTTCGTCACATCATCTCTGTGCAAAGCGAGGGCAGAGCCACCACACACAAAGTGAAGCAACAATGTGCTGAGTAATCTTAGATATAATTTTTTAAATGAAATTCAACTTATAAATCGGTACGACTCGGTTGATTTATCTACTGTATTATCCATGCGAGCATCATCAAGCCGTAGAGAGTGTTGTTTCGCAACTCTTGTGCGTTCCATATCCATATCTCAATCCTTAAGTTCCGGGTGCAGGAATTTTGCACCGTTCCAAGATACCGGCCCGGTGGGCTGCTGTTTGAAAACCTGAGCGCGAGTGTCCCTTTGAAGATGGCGACGTGGCAGTGCCCCACAGCTGGCCGTGGTACGTGGTCATACATGATTTCGTCCGTAGCTTCCCGACTCCACTTATATCCCACTGCGGTGGCGCCATTGTCGACAACTACACGGTGTTGACCGCAGCTCATTGCGTGTTCAACTGCAAAAAAGAACAGTTGTTAGTTCGGTGCCCGTACTTACACACATATGTACATATGTATGTAGGTGCCCAATGTTGGTGTTCTCGTGCGTAATCAGTGAGTTTGAAACGAATATGAGTTTGTGACTATGTGACAAAACAGCGCGCTTAGTGACGAAAAAGCCACAGCAGCCTGCACTATATCCATACTTCCAGTCGAGACCTCGCCTGCCTCCAATAAAACTCCCTCTGGGAAGGTGGTGCGTCAAAAATAAAAACTCGGTGCTTCCATTGAAGGCTTGTCTGAGGCAAATCTCTGCCGAGTCGTTCCCATAGCCACTGTCCTCAACGTTGATATGGCCCGTGTTCTGGCGTTTCATGACAGTGTTCTCTGCTTTCAGACCCAAGTATCGTGTGAGAGTCCATGTCGGGGTGCACAGTTCGGCTGATCGGAACACTTACGATACGTACGAAGGTCATATTGTGTACGGTGGCTTTATAGGCAATGATCACATTAATGCATGCCACCCGGGCGATATAGCAGGTGCTTGAAACTTCGTTACAATCCTTGACTGAATTCGATGTTTTTTTCTGTGAGATACATAAGACAAAACGAATCGGTCCCTTATCTGTTTCGGGTTCAGCGGAGAATTGGTGCAGTTAAAATGAAAAGCCAGCCGAGAACCAATAAATCTGGTTGAAACTGCACGATGCGCTTTAAGAATTGGGATTGCTGTTTCGACCGAATTCTAATACAGCGGCTGACTGTGCCCCAGTAGTTGAATAGACAGCCGAGGACTAGCGTTAAGGCACATGTTGTTTTTGTGGATTGTATAGTAGCAATATTGCCCTGATATTGGGTATTGTCAACCGATATCCGACCTATCATGTTATCGATAATAGTCAGAGCGAAAGATTTGGTTTCTTGTTGTTATATTCTTTTCAGCCATCAAGCTCACCAAACCCATACGTTTCTCCGACCGAGTCCAACCAATTTGTCTGCCATCTAAGCCAGTTGAACCGGGCGCAAAGTGCTACATCGCTGGCATGGGATTCACAGGTCAGTTAGTCAGCTAACAGGTTCGTGGTTTCAGATATGCACGATAGAGGGGTATGCATACATCAAATAACGGCTTCAGACGTTACTATTGTTATTCTTCTGGCGACTCAGACGTTAGTCTATACATACATACCTATGTACAGGATTGAAAAAAAAATTTTTATTAACGAGCTTTTTTAAAAAAAAAATTTTTTTTGATTTTTTTTTGACGAAAAATTTTTTTATTAGAAAAAGTGTTGCAAACGACGTTTCAGGATAAATGAAATCGATACAACATATTTTTCAAAACTTGAAAAATTTTCGCCTCAGACCGAACTTGTGTGGTGACACCCGGTAGTATTGTGCAGATTCCATGGTCTCCGACCAGTCTGAGGTTGATGTTCACTAACGATGCTACTCTGATGTATTGTAGCATGCCGTACAACGTATTTTAATGCATCTAATGCCGTATATCTGATATGCGACCATCAAAATATCGATTACAGCCCAAATCTTGCGCGTCAGATCGACTTTGCGCGCCCGGTTTTGCACCAGACCTGCATATATACATGTGTAGTAGCATGTAGTAGTACATTATCGGTGCCACATTACTATAAAAGACCAGCCCCGCGCATCCCTGTACGGATTTGGGGACAATACAGAGCGCCGCAGGCTCGATTTTGGAAAAATTGTCTCGTCCACAGAAAAAAAGTGCCAATTTTTTGCCTCGAAAAAGGCCATTTTTGGACATTTTAGCCCATTTTGGGCAACTTTTTTTATTAAAAAAAAGCAAAATCTGAGTTTCAAAAAAAAATTTTTTTTTTAAATTTTTTTAATTGACCACTTTTTTTGAAACAACCCTGCCTATGTACGAATGCGAGTGTGGTCAAATGACCCGAAAGGCGATCTATCGCTTGCGGACATCACGTGTGCAGATCACAGTGGGATTTCGAACAACCGATTAGATTAGCGGGGAATATCGCTATTCCGGTTTTGTCTGGCGGACACATGCGTAACGAGATTTTGTATCACATACCTTAGAATGCCGAATAATCTCCCCCATAAACCCCAGGGAATTATTTAGGAGCTACTTTCTGGATAATCCCCTCAGCATACACAGCATGCACATGGGGATTGTTTGGGATGATTTTTTTATTTTCAAATCTCAATTCTCAAAATCTCAAATAATCCCGCAAGGGGGATTATTCGACATTCTCCGGTTCTTATCGTACATTTTTGACCAGCACAACCCATTGATCATCGATGGAGATGTTTGATTGGACGGCGCGCACGTTTTGCAGGAAAATATTTCACAAACGAGACTAAGCTGCGGCAAATGCTGGCCATTGCCGGCGGTGCGGAATGCCCGGTGAACGAACGAAGACCACATGATTCGTACTTTTGCGTCACCACAACCACGAAACGCAAGGTCTCAACGTGCGATGTACGTGCTATTTTGTGCCGGTCAGCTTCTCTATTGAACAGGTTGCCAGCCCAAGGTTATGACCAATGTCCGAGAGACAACGCAATTGAACTGTTTTGATTCCAATATTGAATACCCACCATTGAATACCAAGGGGTATTGCTTCCTTTGCTAAAGCACGGTGGTACCATCTTGCGCACAACCGAACCAAAGCAAACCAGAAGTCAGCACGCGCTTGGTTGACATGCTGGATCGGGGTTGGCGCAGCCAAAACAATTCTAAACGCTTCAAAGCCCTGACTTTAATCAGCGTCCTTATTTTGTAGGGTGATTCCGGCTCACCGGTGATGTGCCGTGACAAAGATTCAAATGATTGGGTACTGTATGGGGTGCACTCCGGCACCTGGACAGGTGGGTACCAGCAGGAGGGCGATAAATTTCGTGCCCTCTGCGATTTTCCTATCGCATCGCATTG
>JASAMV010007863.1:0-53351 GCA_030248065.1 Rhynchonema sp. JSB1_4 | reverse complement strand
ATAAGCAGCCAAGCAAGTGTGCCAAAATCGGCGGTCAAACTTTTCCGCACGGTCGGCAAGACGTACAGTTTCAGATATTATAATGGCCTGAGGTCAAGAGACCCGCACTAAATTTAGCAATGTCAAGCATTGAATGGAGATCTTGCTTTTGTTTACCGACCGACCTGAAGCCATAGCTGCTGGTGTTGCTTTCGTGGAAGAGGTGCATAAGCTCAAATAAAGCAACTGTGGATGGGTTAGCCATACATGTGTAAACCCAAGCCAAAAGAGAACAGAGCAACAACAAATAACATATATAACTCAAACTGAAGCAGGGACGATTGACTGAAACAGATTTTGAACACGCCGCAGCGGCACCTACAAAACCAGGGCATATACGCACAACAAGCAAGGTTATAAATGTACTGGTGCACAGAATAGGGCAATAATAATGAATGGTATACTACTATGCTCTTCTGGTGCTCTCAAGTTTGAGTGGTATGAAACATGTGGCCTGTGGTGGGGTGCTGAAGTCCACTGAAACATTATGGTGGCCTGTGGTGGGGTGCTGAAGTCCACTGAAACATTATGACAGAAAGACAACGCAGCAGGACGCTTGGCAGACTTCAGCCCAAAATTTCGCAAAAAATAATTCAGAGCAACTGCTGTGAAACTTCTTGAAGGGAGTGGAAGACGCTGTCTTATGCCCAGTCTCAGGGATATAAAAAGCAGGAGTGCACACAGCTGCCACAGCCGTATTCGAAAAGTGGCGTGAAAATCTGAAATTCTGAAACTGCCTGATTGGTAAAGGCTAACGCCTGTCTTACACTGATTTGTCGACAACGTGTAACCCATTCTTGGCAACACTTGTGAACAAACGCAAAGCAAAAATACACACATACGGACGAAATATACGTATTTTGGTGTTGATGATAAAATCGCATAAATGTTTTTGCTCAACTGACGCTTTGCAGCAAATGTGTGTGCGCACTGCGCAGTGTGCAGGCAGGCAGGCAACAAACAACCTCTCTCTCGCGGAGAGACACAAAGAAACAAAGAAAAAATTCGCGCGCCAAACCAAAAATCTGCGCGCGTGCAAACCCAGACGGTAAATGATATGCGCATGATTATGTATGGAGATGTATACAGTACAACCAGCCGTAGATCGGACATGCAAACATGCCGAACACCGTGGGTGGAAGTCCGACCAATGTTCGCATTGGTCATCGTAAGCAAACGCGGTTGTTCAAATCAGAGCAAAGCGTTTTCTTCAGTGGCGGAAAGGACGTGGAGCCAGAGCATGTTACAGTTGCTGTTTAGGGTTGGGTTTGTTCACAGACTTGCGTTTAGGTTATGGTTAGCTTCAATGCAGGCCTAAGCCTGAGCCTAAACGTACCTTACGCCTAAGCCTACGGTCTAACCGACTGCCCGCCACGAGCTGTGGGAGAAGCACACAATTTTCATTGCTGGGCTGTGTATACGAATGTACCTATTTATGTAAAATATATGTATGTACATAAGGCAAACTACGGCAACACGAGCCCGATTTCGAAGGTGATGTGTATTCAAAACGAATAGAAAGAGAAAATCATCATGGTCCACTTTGTATTCTTCAATGTGTAACATTTCCCAAATCAGCAGCCACGTATGAATGTTTCACTATTCTGCCAGCTGCGAAATCGGGCTTGTGTTGGCGCAGTAGGTACTGTAACTCAAGAGACAGACAAAGGCCTCTTTTGAAACGAAGAGATACGAAATTGGGCACAAATTCGACCACGCAAAACGCGTTTTGGGTGCAGCGCAGAACTGCCGGGGAAAGGGCAGTCCTCAGCCAGATGTTTCAACACATTTATAGCATCCAATTTGATGAACAAATCTTGATGGCCTGTTCAGTGACCGGGTACCGCCCAATTTTATGGCGCAACATTGGGGAGCAGGAAATCAGGGTACTGTACTCCCGCCCGACCCGACGTCATCGTGGTTTGGGGTCAGCCGGAACATTTCCCGTTTGGCTTTGGTTTCGGTTGAAAGGGGCAACTGGCGTCGCCTCATCAACAAGCAAATGCAAGATCTGCTTGTAGATTTGGTACCGAGTTTTCCACTTTGCCCCCCCAGAGCGTATGAGGGCTCTAACTGGAAAATTTTCCACCTAAGCCCCAGGAGCTCTAATTGGATTTACTTTTCTGGTCCATAAATTCTTCATCCAACAGTAAACTTCCAAAAACAGTTCAAAATTGGTATCAGGAACCAAAATATTGTACTTTTCCCTTGCTTTTTGGTTGTTTTAGAACATTCAGATGAAAATCGTCATAATCACACTCAAACGTAGTCGCAGAAAATCAAAATGTCTCGGGAGCACTACCGGAGTTTTCCACTTAAAGCCTCCCCCGAATAGAGCCCTCGGGGGCTCTAAGTGGAAAATTTTCCACTTAAAGCCCCCGGGGGCTCTAATTGGATTTATTTTTTTACGGACCATTGATTTTACATCGAACAGTAAAGTTGCCAAAATAGTTCAAACTAGTGTAAGAATCAACCTGATCCTCACAATCAGGTTGAAATATGGTATCAGAATGTCAAAGTGCTGGCCTAAAGTGTCCCTACTGACAACGATGAAAACACCCAGTTTTCCGCTTAAAGCCCCCGAAGGCTGTAAGTGGAAACGTTTCCACTTAAAGCCCCCGGGGGCTCTAATTGGATTTTTTATTTCTGGTCGGAGGGTCCATTTTCCACCAATTTCCGCATAGAGCCCCCGGGGCTTTAAGTGGAAAACTCCGGTAATCGGATTTTTTCTTTTTGGTCGGAGGGTTCATTTTCCACCAATTTTTTTCGGTTAGAGCCCCCATGCAGCGCTGCAGTGGGGTGAACGAAGCTTTGCAAAACCGGAAATCGTCCCGTGGTTGTTCACAAAGGCGCTGGCATCACAAATCGTGATCGCGTCAATCGAAGTTCACTGAGCACATTGGAAAGCAACATTCCATAACTTGTAAATACCTACTATTTTTAAACTCGTTAGTGGCAAACATGCCATTGGCGCAACGCGGCCGTTTGCTTTTCAAACTGCTGACCTTGCAAACCTTCACGTATACACAAACATGGACCCATATTCCATTTAGCCTGTGCGTTTTTGTAATTCTCACAAGCACTGCTCGATTTGAAATATAAACATCCCCGAGCCGATATGATAAGGCATCAAAGGTATGAAAAAACTGTGTGTGCATTTCAAACTGGTGCGCCGTGCCTGGTACAACTTGAATAATGTGCTGCAAAGCTAAAAAATGGCATACATTCTCACCGCATACACGGTACAGTACGGTAGGCAGGCACTTACACCGTGAAAAAACAACAAGCCAGACCCAGACTCTGAACAAAAAGAAGCCATAGCAATTTGAAAAACGGCCGACATAATGGACTGATAACCCGAGAGCAGAACACACGCAATTGTACAGTACCTGATCATCCAGCATCAATTTCATTCGATTGTGTTATGGCCGGGGTGCACTTTATTGTATTGGTGGTCGGGCATTGCTTTGCGGTCTTGTTATGTACAGTATGTAGCTGCGTGTTCTCGGAGAACATTTTTCAAATTTTTTTACACATTTTGTCTATCGTAGAGGTTGTTTCTGAGTTTGTACCATGCACTCTCAGCCCATGGTAGAATTTGTATCATTGCCGATGAAGGCCAGGTACTCGGAAATTGGAAACGAAGTTGTCTAATGAAAAGTCATGATACCCAAACAACCAATAGGCCAAAGCAGAGTTGCGTCAAACGCCAGACATTGAGATGACCCGGCGGAGAAGTAAAAAAGCGACATAAATTGGACCCATTTTTATCGTTTATTTGCGTTACTGTGGCCTGTACATTGCATATGTTTACTGTGGGCAAATAAAAATTGCCATTTTACGTGAGATGAATGTAGTAAAATCAAGTTTTTTGTTTTGCAGAGTTACTTGTAGCGTGGCTGCAGTTTACTTCACGACCATTTCTAATTTAATTGGTCATGCGGTAGAAAGGACTTCTCTGGGTTGCAGGCTTACATTAATCAACCCTCGTTGACATCAGCCCCCATGTTTACTTTTTCTATGTACAAAGGTTTCATGCAAAATAATCATGGTATTGATCTTTGGGTTCATTATACACAGTACCGGCACCGGTAATGTTATGCTGAAAAGTCCAAGTGAAAATGATAAATTTCACGGTCCATTTGGCTAACTCAGTCCCCCTTCTTTTTCAATATGCAGCAAATAGAACGGACTGAACTACTGGAGGTAACCACTTTTTCCGCAATGCTTTTTGCAATTCAAATTTTCCTAGTTTCAGTCTTCCTTTTTATTGCCACCAGCGGCCTCTTCTGTTGTGCGCACTTCAGGCACTTTGGGCTTGATATTAGACAAAGGTTTCTTTGATTTTGTTTGTCTAGGCTTTTCTGGGTTTTTCCTCAGTCAAGGAACATCAATCACAGACAGGATTCTCCTGCCGCATCAGGAAAGAAAAACATAGTACATTTTTTATGTGAAAAACGCCATTCATATCCAAGTCGCTCACAGCTGCCGCGCAATACCAGTTCGGTTTGTGTCGTTAATCAATGTCCGTACTTTTATTTCGTGTCTCATTCCTCATGACGGATTCAGCAGAAACATGCGGGAAAAAACCAGTTCTAGACTGGGTCCTGTCACGAAGGAGGCGGTCTTTGGGGGACAGAAGAGTACGCAGTCCTTGAAGACGGTTCATCACGCATTCGTCTGGCAAAAAAATTTGGTCCACAGAGTATAAAGTGAGCGGTTGCCGCTTCGCTGAAGTGGTAAATTAACCTTATTCACTCTGATTTGTCGACTGCAACTGCATTACGGTAGCCTTCCCTAAATCAATTTTACGGGCAAAGAATCTCAGGGACCTACAGATCTTGCACTGCGCATGCGATGGCTGTTAGACGCCACTGATTTGTGCACACCCACTAACCGTTTTTTGTGTAACTTTTCAAATCCAAATTTTTCAAAATTTTACATAATACGTGTACCAAGATTAGGACCAGCTCCGCTAAGTTTTGCTTCGCTTTATGGCCAACGCGCCGCAAAAAAGTTTGCACATCCAAGTATAGATATGAATTGGCCAGCTTTTTGTGTCCGTTATTTCAAGCATTTGCCCACTAGTCATGCTGTGTGCTCCGCGGCTTTATGTCTGACTGCGCGAAATTTATGGCTATGGAGCGCTTTGCGAACTGTGCCTGTGCTGTGGCCGCCAAAATAACCACAGCCTGTCAGCCAAAGCCATGCACGCAGTATTTCTGATAAACATCACAAAGCCACGTGGTTTCAAAAGTATACAAGGCAGTTGCGGTAAGCACTACCATGTTTTTTTAGGCCTAGATATGTATGTATGTAGCTCGTTTTTTGCCATTTGGAATTTGGAAATCGCTGAGGCGTGCGAATATCCACAGCTGAATGTTTCACAAATAGTAGGTTCATAATTGTTTTTCTAGATTCGATGTTTCTTGCTTTAAAAAATGCTTCATTCAACAAGAATTCAGAATCGTCAAAGAATCTTTTCTGATCAACCATAACATCTCAGTGTTTGCGTCACCTCAATTCATGTAAATGACAAATGATAGGGATTCCTAGGCATGTACATATGTATATTAGCTTTCTCCATGATTTTTTTGTTTCGAAAGTTCTATTGTTGCTTTTCTGCTTGGCCACACGGAACAATGGTTTATGTTTGGAACAGTGTTTGATGGATCAGTTTTCTGGCTGACAGTAAACAAATGAGACCAACATTTGACACCATTTCTTCCATGTATGTAGATGGAATGATTTGCTATCAACACGCGCGGCAGAACCATTATACCTATACTGCACTTACATATATTTTCTAGCTCCAACACACAAGGACATAGAGTACACGGGTGCAATTTTAGGCTCAAAGTCGAAGTCGCAACTTCCTCGTACAAAAGTAGCGCACGCACAAAACTTCGTGTGCACGTAAGGTTACTTCACTTTTTGCCTATACGTTGCTTATTTCGCACGCGTGTGCACGCGACTTCAACTTTCATCCTAGAATTGCACCCGGTACTGTACATAAACACAATACAGGTACCCACCCAGGCATATATGTACCTATGTACATTTGGATAACGTATGTGTTCGAAACCTGGGTTTTGGTCGAAAACAGGTTTTGAGCAAGCTCAAGTGCTTGCGTGTACCAGCTGGTCAGGTCCCGCTATGTTCGTCCGTCAGTGAATGAAAAAACCAGATTCTGTATTGTGTGTGTTCTGCACCAGGTTTTGGAATTTCAAATTTTGCTTGAGTTTGCGAATGACGGAAGAATTCCCGCATACAGGTTGCTGCAATTGAGTTTAAAGCTGTCGCTGTGGTTAGTTGTGTCACCTACTGCTTCAAAACATCCCACATGTGCTGCGGAAAGCATCAGCTGCCCAAAACAAGGGGCTCAACCGGGGTCAAATCAAGTCGTCGAATCACATGTGTTATTTTTTGCTCTCATTTGGGGCCGCATGTACTGTTGCCTGATTTGACGACAACATTATCAGCCAAAACAAGCACGTGTGCTCCTTTTTTTGAGTTATAGTGAACACTCCGTGTCGTTGTACATTGCCTACATGTACAGTACCGGGTGCAATTCTAGGCTGAAAGTTGAAGTCGCGTGCACGCGCATGCGAAACAGTGCAAAGTATAGGCAAAAGTCGAAGTAACTTCGCGTGCACGCGAAGTTTTGCGCGTGCGCTGGCGTGCGCTCCCTATGTTTTAGCACTAGGAAGTCGCGTCCACGCGCGTGCACGCCGCGTGCACGCGACTTCAACTTTCAGCCTAGAATTGCACCCGGAACTGTACATATGTACATCAGCGCAATTTCTCGCAGATGTTTTTGACAACTTTTTCCCTTCAACAGTTTGTCGTCGGCAGACCTTGCGTGCCAAAGTATCGTATTTCACACTCCCACCTTCGACGCCAAATGTCTAAAAGTCACCTGATTAAATGTTAGCCACCAGTGCGGGTCGCTCCGGGCGGTGGTTTAAGGCTTAGGCCTAAACTTGTGCCTGGGGTGAGGCTTACACTCATGCTTATGCTTAGACTCGGCTCTGGCTAAACCAACAGTAAGGCATAGGCCCAGATACCAAAACCTTAACGACCGCAGGCGCGAGCTCTACTGGTGCCAAATGTTGAATACTTTCTGCATCTGTCTGGCTCGTTTTGCTCTCGTTTACCTAGACGTGTTCGCAGGTTTTCGTGACTGGAAGACCATCTCGACTAAAATCAGCTGGTCCGTCGGTTTATCGGATTTGAGAACGGAAATTGTCCACTTGTCCTGCTCGACAGTCGACTGCTTCCCTCGTTCATACACTTGAGCCAGTCACTATTTCTATACGGGGCTTATTTTGACGGGCGACGTCTAACGAAATTATGCGTCCCGCCGGTCGGCAGCAAAGTTCCTCACATACATACATGTACATGTACTGCGGCAACTCGAAAATAGCCTTTGCCCGCACTTTCATGTTGCAAAACGTGTCTCGGGCGGGCTTTTTTCAGCAGATTTGTCTTGACGTCTGCGCTTGAGTGCAGTTGTTTCTCCGCTTTGTCTCGATTAGGGGAGGGATCGTTGAGCCTGTAAGTCCCATTTATATTTCCGTTAGCAAGTTATAACGTAAGCAAGACTCTCGCCCCCTCCCGCCGAAATGCGGGTTTGATTCTCAATTCAAGGGTTGCTTTGCCAATGGGTTCGTGTGCAAAGCGTTTCCCGTGATTATGTGCACAATATTATTGATACCATAGTACAAAACCAGCAGGCACGCCTGACCCGTCTGTCAACAGCATGGCTTTATCAAATTGTGAAGTTATTAGCATAAGCGTCCGTTTGAAGCTTCATATCACGCAACCAGTTCTCTTGCATGCTGCAGTTACACACACAGCGCAAAGTGCAGCCTACTGCACATGTTTTGTTGGCCGAAAAATAAACTGTTTTTTTTGTTATGGACAGTGGCTGACAGTAGTTGTGCACATGCGTATATACAAACAGCTATAATGTGTACAAGTTTCAGAAAACAGCTACATGCATTCATAGTACGACTAACATAAAATTCTTGTTTATCTTACAAGTGCCCTAAGCATTGGGACTCGATTCGTGGGTTGCCGTCGAATAAGCAAACCTGCTGACGTCACACGCATGTACATGTACATATAACCTAATGTACGGAGTTGTGCAGCCTTAATGCGGGGCTCTTTCTTTTTCTTTTATTATATTTCTGGATACACAACTTCACGTGTATTGGAATGGAAGATATGTACGATATTCTATTAATGTTTTTCGTCTCTGACCCTGTGGTTTTTGTTGCTTTTGTTGTTTTTGAAAACTTAAAAGAAAGCCGGCGTGTTTAAAAATTATGTACTATTGGATTGATAATGTGAGTCAATTGCAAGCATAAAGCTATTGAAAACGTTTCCAAATGGAACCCTCGGAGGAAAACTCCGGTATGTATGTGGACGGAAAAGAGAAAAGCCCTGGACAGAAACGTTTCCATCAGTGGTCCCATGTTCTGCCTTTCAGACTATTACAGATATTATATTGTCACCTGATGTTTATCTGTGCAGATGCAGGCATATGTAGGTACATGTATGTACACAACATAAGCAAACAGTTCTCAGTAATTTCGTTCGCTGGTTCGTTGGCCCAAAATGGGAAGATCAAAAACTTCGTCGCATGCTAGCATGCTGACACCACGTGTGTTTCGCCCCTTCAGCACATTTCAGCACGAAAGTTCTATCACAACCAGACATCTATACGGTAAGTAAAACCGAACAGGTGTAAAGTTCGGAGAAATTCTGTATGCCCATCATGGGCCGCCCGCATCGCATGTGCAAGAGAACCTTTCGTCGCCCCTGTAAGGATCTGTCTGTCTGAACTAACAGACATTCATTTAATATTTCTTTTTGCTGCTTGGAAACACCGGCAACACAGGCCATTAAACTGACACTTTGCGTACACATTTATGCACGTCAATCGATCAGGGCACTTTCCATCGTGCTCACGCACAAACGACAGCCGGAATAGGCTCATTTTGGCCTTGTTTTTAAGCGGCGTGCTGCGTATACGTACATACATACGTACGCACGACATCGGTTTTAAACTTGAAACGCTGTTGCCTATCCAATTTACGAGCAACACTTACACCATAGTTTCGGGCAAACATTTGTGGGCGCTTTTTTTCGTTCTCGTGAAGCGTTTTTTGCTGTCAAAAGATGGTATGTTATGTAGTAGCACTCTCGCTGCAACGCTCGCTTATCGCAAATGACACCAGTTGCGCTGTGGGCGTAAGATTGTATGGTGTACCGCACTTAGGCAAAATTCGCATGTTTTTTTAGTCATTGTAGATTTTATATTATTTTTTATTAGAAAGAAGGTCATTTTCAGGCAAAAAGTTAACTGGTTAAGTTTGGGCTTGTGATGCACTCTGTTGCTTTATGGAACCACGCTTCTTTTCTACTTACGCCTTTTCCTAAAAATTGTCTCGTTAACATTTGTTGTCCGTCAAAAGGCAATTGTTCATGGTCAAAGGTTGCAGCTATATAATACATTATATTGCGTATTGCTAAAGTTCAACACTCTTGCTCTTGGATATGTACAGTATCTGTCTCGTTTTCTTTCACGCGACGTTCAAAATGACCTTGTGTGGTTAGCGAAATCCCACTGTCCTGAGTGGAAGAAGGACAGTGTTTTTCAGCGATATGTGTGCGTTCATGCTGTGTGTCTGAAGTCAAGTCGATCAATCGCCTGTGCAAAACGGAGAGCTCACGACGTCACGAGAACTTTCCGGCGTTTGCCAGCTTTGTCGCGGCAAGTTTATATTTCTCTGGTGTTCTGGTTTGGCCATCATAGTCGCGATTTTTCTCAGCTTTATTGCATTGATGCATGAGTTCCAATAAGCTCAGCTTAAATCAGGAATAAATGTTGACTGTAGGTCAATCTCACAGCTTACACCATACTGTGCGCAGAGAGCTCAATCACAGATTGAAAATCGGAGGGTGGGGGCTTGAGACATTTCTTTAATCATGGCGTAATCAGTCACGTAGGGACAGTTCTTTCAACCCCTCAACTTTTCAATAATAACGAATCTTTTTTCCGACGTTCGTTGGCGTGTTTCTCAATCTCACAGAAAGTGATATGGTCTGATTTTGTGCAATTCTAGCGTTCTTCTTGATTGACAGATCAAATCTCACTACTCGAAGTGCTAACCTTGCTACTCGATTTAACTGCAGCTGGACGTATCCTATGCGGCAAACTTTAATATTTTTCCGCTCAAATGACCGGCAGAGACGGAAACAACAGCGCAAGTTTCAAAAAAGCGGGGCTGGCAATGGCTGACCATCTTATGTAGCCTGTTTTATGTTTTTTTTCCCGAAAAAATTCAATCTAAGCGTCCGGGATGGTATAATTATATGTGGCTTTTAAACGAACGGCTTCGTTCCACTTCAGCGGTGCGGCTTTCTCTCAGTTTAGTTAGATTAAGCTGCGCGCGTGATGTGCATAATACCGGTTTTCCAATAGTCATCTCGCGCTGTGTTTCCTTTAAATTGGGTTGTTTACCAAGATTTTCAGGTAGGCATATGCGCGTTTATGTTTGGCTCCACCACCGTTATAATGCACGCGCGGAAGGGAACCATCTTATTTATTTTCCCAACCATGCTTAGGGCGGACTTAGGTTGAACACGGAAACCGGAATCCGGAAATATTTCAGGATTCAGATTTCCGGATGAATTTTGCGGAACACGGAACTAACCTTCAACCAGATTTCACTTCAGTGTGTTTTCAAAGGAATGCAAAACATTTCCGAGGTCTGCGTTTTTTATATTTTATCCGGAAACCGGAATCCGGAAATATTTCCGGAAAACGCAGATGCTGTTCCGCATCCGGAAATAGATCAAAGTTTTTGCATGTAAATATTTCCGGATTCCGTGCTCAACCTAAGTCCGCCCATAGCTAACGCGAAAATTGTATATACCTTCAGCGGCATAGCCTGGATACTAAATAAACAAAACAAATTGGTGCTTATCAGTCCAAGTGTACCTTATTATACTGTGCACACCTTCGTTAAAGTTTAGTCCGTTCTTTTGCAGTTTGACACGCTTTTCGTCACCGCAACACATTTGCATGCTCATTCAGCAGTACTACACAGTACCAGCTGCAATTTTTGGCTGATGGAGGCCTGTGATAGTATCTGGAGCACCTGCGGTCTCAGAAGCGGGGCACAGAGCGGGGCCTCCGCCGGGACTGAATGCGCATGTAGGCACCGCACGATACCGCTTCAACACTGTGCATGTACTGCACCCGATGAACGTGAGCTTGCGGCGTTTCTAGTTATTGCATGGTCCGGTGCATGCATGACCTCAATCAGCCAAAACTTGCAGCTGGCACTGTAGGTATTGCATTACCCAGTATTTCGTCTGGGTGATAAACTGTGAACATATTTCACCCGGTAACCAGGCGACCAGATCAACGCATTTCTGGCTTCACATGTTCATGGCTTTCGGACCCATAGAAAATGCCGAGTGAATTTCATTTCCGCCTGAATGCGCTCGTCCGTTCAATCTGAGTTACAGCTCATTATATTCATTTGTGTTCAGACAAAAATCAGGTTTTTATTATGTTTTTAAAATCAGATCTCATTTATTCTTGACCACAGTCATATTTTTACCCAAGACCAGCATTGTCGTAATGCATACTGTGCATTTATTGTTATATCCGAGTATCATGGTTCCTGATTTCTTCCTACGGTCCGCAATTCATTCTAACCAATTGCTTTTCTAGATACGAGCGCCAAATTTTCAAAGAAAACAAATCCGCGGCACAAATGGCGTCGGCCCAGATGTTGCAAGCGCCTAATTGCCGTACGTTGGCCAACAAGGTGCACTCGGGGTCAGGCATCAGCAACGAAAGACCCGTGTCGCCATCGAAGTATAACAAGGGGGTGTACCAACGACAGAGGCATCAGGCAGGCACGAAACCACAGAGTTCGTTTCGTTTATCTTATCTTATTTGTCGGGTTGGGAAACATCGGCTGTAGATGATGCTTAATGGTGAACTTGCAAATTGTTGGTCCAATTGCTGCGCGACTTCATGCGTACCTAGTCCTCCATGACCAAGTTTCGGGCGGTGAAGAAACCACAATTCGGACCGCTGCGCATTCAATATATGAACTTCATGAACTTATAGAAAGGGAAAGTCTGACTTTTCACTTTCATCTCTACATAGATATGTATGTACTTGTGTATGAGAGTCGCTTGCCAGAATCAATACATACAGTACCCATGCGTAATCTATACTACTAAAACAGGACGACGTAATGTATGTATGCGTGTATGTGTGTGGCCCCCTCCCTCGGAAGGGCGGACGAGTCAATTTTCACGGGTAGCTTTGGGTATGCTGACGGGTCTTCGGGGGTGGGGGGCACGGCACGGGCGCGGCGCTGTAGCCGGGCCGTAGGCACGGGTCCCGTCCCGACTAGTTATCACAAAGACTCTTCAGTCTTGAGCAGAAATTCCGTTTCATGAACCGTTTGTTCCACTGCATTACAATACCTTGTTTTACTTTATCGTTGCTATTACATACATGTACTGTACATATAGCTTTACCACCCAGCCGAACAACTCGGCCGTATTTGGACTAAAAACGAGAGCAAAACAAAAGGATGTGCTATGGGCAAAACCAGTGAAAACAATTTCTGTCAGACAGTATCCAAATGCTTGCCTAAGGGTAATGTTACATATGTACCGTAGCATACCATGTCTGGAGACTGCGGTGGCAACTTCTCATATTTCAAGCCCGCATATTACTCACTACAAGTGATTCTTGTATCGCTCGTGCATGGGAGTGGAGTGGATATTAGATTACACTTCACAGGTAAACTTCAGAATATTATAGTTCCCAACAGCAGAACGTTCACAGCACGTCGCGAATGCTACCGAGAAATGCTGAAAAAATGGCGCTCCTACGCAAAAGAAACGACTACAAACTGAAATAAACGCGGTCTAAATATTCTAAAATCTAGATTATGACGTTGCATATACTGTAGGTATGTATAATACTGTACCCATTACGCAAACCCAACGTCGTGTCCACTCACAATTTTAGCCGGCAAACAACCGATTGAAAACGACAGCGGTGCCAGCCATCTTCACACACCACCAGCCATCTTCACGCATCAGCTGTCCGTCCCTGACGAGCCCGGCCACCACCACCACGCTGTCCACGTCAAACATGCTGCATCCACCAGTCAGGTGCCCTTTCGACAACGTGCCAATAGCGTGCTCAGCGGTATCAAAGGTACATATGCATATGTATAAGCATGGCATTTTCATGACAATGTTTACATGCACGTCAATGTCCCATTTGCTCTCCAAGTCTTTTCGGGATACACGTGTTCATCTGGTACACTGACGATGTTCTGGTACACGGGTGGTCTTTGAAGACACACAGTGAGCTTCAAAGTGAAACCCTACAGTGCGCGGGCACTTGTTCACCGGGACTATATTATTTTCTTTTGAGCTTATACTGAGGGTTACGCATTTTTTGCGTCTCTTTTTGTTAATGACTCACTGATGTCTGAACTTGATGCGATCAAAAACCGTTGTTGTTTTCATTTCAATGACTGCACTCAACCATAATGTTTGTAAAATAACACCACACAGCATTTTGTTTGTCCGCTTTCGGTCTCAGCCGATGGGAATTGATTATTTTAGCCCGTGTGGGGCCGCTTGGAAAACATGACATTTGAAAATACTTTGTATACAGCTGACAAACACAACGTGTACGTGCGTGCACAGATGTTTAGGATTGTTACTTGAGGCAGTTCAGGAAGTATAATTGGTACTGTTGTTGTACAGGTACATCTATACTACTAAAACACGAAGACGTATGTATGTATGTATGTGTGTTTGTGGCCCATTCCCTCGGAAGGGCGGACGGGTCAATTTTCACGGGTAGCTTTGGGTATGCTAACGGGTCATCGGGGGGGGGGGGGGGGCACGGCACGGGCGCGGCGCTGTAGCCGGGCCGTAGGCACGGGTCCCGACTAGTACCACACAACAGCAAGAAACACGTACACGTAATGCTTTACTTCAAACCCAGAAATTGCATGTTTCTTTATGAAGCTTTCAGGCGCATTAGCAGAGTGCTCACCTTGGCACGAGACTAAGAAGTTTCTTGTTCTCCGTGAATTTACAAACGATGTTATAATGCATTGATCAGGCAATACTTATGTTACATAAGATACAGGCACAGGCGACCAATATCTAAATTGCACATTGCTTCAGTTATGAATCGCAAATCAGTCGCCAAGCATTTGCTAGCAGCTTACAAACACGGTTTTTGCTATCAGGATGTAGGCGGAGGATAAAAACCGGGGAGCCAGATTCTAGCAAATATATTGAAAGCTACCCAAATTTGAGGTGCGGTGTATGACACAGTTGCTGCTGTCCAGGCACTATGTGGATGGGCATGATAACAGCCACACAGGGTCGCGAATAGCCTCATCGACTCCGCAGGTCCAATATTCGAGCCCCAATCACGGATACCCCTGGTGCCTAGGTATACACCAAAATAATATGAACTGTGAAGGGTTATTGATGGCTATAGTTTCTGCCTGTTTCACAGACGACGGACCGGGGTCATCGTCACTCGTCAGTGTGAACGCACCAGATGGCCACGCGTGACCTGAAAACTACTAGGCTTCTTTTACATGACAGTGAATAATCATTGCCTGTGTTATATTCAGGCCGCTCGTAATCAGGCAATGCGCATATCCAAAACGGTATACGAATCCACGTTTGCCACTTCCCTTGCCATTTCAGGCATAATCAGGAAACAACGTCCCCGGTCGGACAGTATCGGCGACATCGGCGGTATCACGATGCCAAAATCCGACTCTGACAACGACATTGTGCCTTCCCTGATCAAGGTGAAAGCCAGACGTCGAACGGAGCGCTTCGTCCTAGACAAGGACCTGATTGGCAACGATCCAACCTATGTGCCCTACAACGACGCACAACAGGATGACCTACGTGAAGAGGATCTGGACCAGGACTTCAGACCGCGCAGCTATAGCAATGTGAGTATTGATGGTTGTTTGACGCTGGTATTGGTTGAGTGAACTTCATGAGATTCTCGAAATGTTTAAAGATTTTGAAAATCAGGCAGTCAGTCTCTCAACCATATGCTATCTTAGTCTCCACAGAATGTAAATATACGTTATGAGCCACAAAACAGGTTCAAAAATCAAATGCCGTTACGATGACGTGTTGCACCAAACTGAGTGACAGATCTTCTGACAGACAACGTGAACTTCGGAATCGGCATTGTGATGAAAAAATTTCAATGTTGAATAATCATGTTATTTGACTTGTAGTCTCGTTCTGAGCCCAAGTTTTCGACAATACGTTCGGAGCCCAAGGCTGCTGTAAGTTTCATTGTGTCAGAATAGGCCAGATGAAGCTTCTCGCCGCCCGTACCCAATAGCAAATCTAGGTACTGCAGATTTCGGTACATCACGTAAACGTTGTTCACCCTTGTTTCGCTCCCCGCTGGCCATCAAGTGCAAACCCTGAATAAGAATAATGCAAGTCCAATTCTGACTGACATGAAAAAGCTACAATTTTGTCAATCTTTCAGGATTTGATGATTCTGCGAAAAACATCACGCCCGATGACGGTTGAAGTGCTGGGTAGCTTACGTAAGTCGAAACTTCGATTTGTGTATATTGTACAACAATTTTGAAACATCAACACACGTTCACCGCATTCTGCAGGCGTGACGGAGAATCCATACGCACAATATCTGAGCGCACTGACGTGCTATGATATGGCACCGAACAACGGTCAGGTGGTGATTCTCGACAATATGATTACGGTAGGTCATTTGGAGGACGATCACGAACACAAACTGTCCATATAGGATGTCGTTGGTGATAAGTTCAATCCTGAGCCAAAAACAGCCAAACATGCATGAGCTGAAATTTTGGAATGGTCCTCAATCGTCATGTGAACTTATCGTCAGCAACACTTTCCGGCCCTAAAAAATTTAGGCCCGACCAATTCAGTGCCTGGAACTCAGGTCAGACTTATTCGACCTGTATTGTTTAGTAAAGTCTCAGGCACACACGTTTAAGCTCCAAATTGTCTGTTTGGACAATTATAGCAGTCGTCATGACCCGACAGTCGGCAGCCACTCTTGTTATCATGCCCATAAACCAGTTGTGTTTAGACTAATTCACATCCCATTCCCAAACTATACACCATAACTGCTCCCTTTGCGTCGATCCAGATTCAACGCGGGTTCGCCGCGTTGCTGCAAGAGGCCGACCGCGTCGGTCTGCTGTTCGATTCAACGCGTTGCGATTACATGTCATTGATCTCACAGACGGATTTCCTCATGATGCTCGTGCACAGCTATCGGACCAAAGAGATCGGACTGCATCTCAGGCCCATGCTGTGGCTAGTGATTGTTTGGCTGACTATCATGATGACAAGGTGTCAAACTGGGTGATTTGATCGGATCTGCTCCGGTCACAGTGCAAGAATATTTTTAGATTTATTGACACCCAAAGTTTAACGAGCGGCTAAGAGTATATGTAGTTCGCCTGGATCAGAGGGCAGATCTGGTCCGATCACGAAAATTTGATACCGGGCCATTTAATATGTGGCACCGTATGCTCATCCGAAAACGCTCAGGGCGAAAGTGCGCTTTTTGCCACGGATAAATATGCTATACCCTTTTCGAGTCAAGACGTTTGCTGATCTGGCAAAGTTCCGAAATTCAGATCAACCCTGATTAGTTCACTGCGTCTTTCAGGTGGGTGACAGTGATCAACAAACGGCAAAAAGCGGAGGAGCATCCGCCGTCGGGCTACATCCGTCACGGTCGACGACCTTTGATGATGACCGATGATAAACCGTAAGCGTCAGTTTGATTACGGTAGTTACAGTAACCAGAGGCGAGCATACGGTAGTTTTCGTCGTCTGCCATTATAATACTGCGTATTGCAGGGTCGCTGAGGCTGTTCGATTGCTCTGTGATAGTCACGTGCAAATGTTGCCTGTATTTGAAGGGGCAACGGGCACCGTACTCTACCTGCTCGGATTGAAGCGGATTGCCGCCGCTATACAGAAACAGGTAAACGTGATCACTTTTTACGAATTGACGAACCAAAAAATTGAATATCATGTGCAGATTCGCTACATGCCAATTCCGCCGTGGATGATTCGGTCGGCTAAAGAGGCCAACGTGGGATCGTGGGGCAAAATTTTGAAGGTAAAAGATGCTTCGTTCCTGTGTAGTTTTGCAGTGGACCGAATTCCCGCTGACGCCATTTGGTTGTTCACAACTAGTGGCGGTTTCGAGAATTTCTGCCGGTCGTCATAGCGAGTGCAACCTTTTTGCGGTACACATGTTTATGTGGTGCATTCGCACTGACGATGTCCCGTTGCACCGCACCCGTCTGTGGAATCAAGTCGATCAACAGGCAACAAAAACATCACGCTGCACAAACTATAAATATATCTAATATCCACATCCAAAAAATAAACTATCCCATAGGTGTCACCGACCACGAGTGTGCTATCAGCCATGGAACTGATCATCGAGCACGACATCTCTTCGCTGCCCGTTGTGCGCGATGACAACCATTTGCTCAACGTACTGTCCAAATCCGACATTGTCTATTCGGCACTACAGTCGTTCGTGATTCTGGACTCGGAGAAGGCCGACCAATCGGTTTTGTCCGCTGATCGACTGGACAGCGGTCAACAGCAGCAACTGTCGACGGAGTCGGGAACCGGAACTGGAACCGGCGGAGTACCAGAACTGATGTCGGCACAGATCCGACCCACGCGAATGTTGGACGTTTTCGAGCAAACGGTCGGTGACGCGATTGCGATGCGATCCAAATCACCGTTCGCCAATCAAAACGGCGCAACGGCAATGGCATTCTGTCGATCGAATGGTGAGCTGATGTTTCATTATTATTCACTCTCCGATGGTGAAATAGATTTTTTTGCTCGTCATGAAGAACAGAACTGGAAGTGGTTACGACAGATTGGGGAACTAAATCATCGTCGACTAAATAGCGGAATACAGACGTTCAGAGAACGCAGAGACTGTATTCGTTCACGTTTTTGCAAATGCAAAATTGTCGTCGACTCGAACCTTCAGAGGTTCCGTAAATACGAGTGCCATGCTTGCTTCGTCATGGCTGCGTTCATAATGGGATCCAGTTGAATCTGGGGAGCGATGGACTTCTCTGACGGATCAAAACACACAAACAACCAACATGATAATACACAACTCACTGCAACATCACCCGCCCACTCCACCATATTGCAGACACGGTCATTATGGTACTGGACAAGCTGGTGTCGTCACAATGTCGTTGTGTGTACGCCATCAACGAACAAGGGGAATGTGAAGGCGCAATATCGGTATCGGATGTGCTCAGGTGGGCCATTTGATACACATATAAGTGGAGACTTTCGAATATTTCGTTTCGTACATTGTACCGTAGCTAACCATTTTAGTCGCAATTCACAGGTTATGAGCACAACGCATTTTGAAATGTTTCACGGCCATGTGCCTTCACACCCACTGCGGGTGGTTTGGTCCCATCGCTTTGGTTATGCACGCTCTGGCATGGATTACATGTCCGTAGAGACAGGTCGACATGGACAACAAAAAAAACCTGCGACACAACCCGGCAACCCAATTTTAACATAACAGCCCGATTCAGGTACATGGTGCTCGAGTTGCATGAAACATCGTTCCCCCCAGCACCCACTGCCAACAAACTTGCAACCCCGGGCGCACGCGCTGCACCAAGAAGTCCAGCGGCCAAAATTCTCGAACCGCCCAGATTTCGGCAGCTGAGAGCTTCCGAATAGGAACCAAACATCTTATAGAACTCGTTTTGTTTTTCGCTGATTACTTTTTTTGCCAACGGCAACTCCTCAAACATGGTTATCTGATTTGTGATACACCCTTCGCACTTTTCCCGGTCAGTATTTTTGTAATTGTCTGATTGTACAGGATAAGAATTTGTGTTGTGTTCCTGTACATAGACCACTGTCTTTTGAATAAAAAAATATTTCGAGTTCGAATGCGAAGATGGGTTCCTGTGTTCGCAAAACGGGCTCACATTTTTTGAAAATTCCCACAGCGAACAATATCGTGAAACCAATGACATACAGACAAAAGAACCGAATGCTCAAGAAGTATAAAATCAATCAGTTACGGGCTCAATCACTATCACTACTATCTTCATCACTCGATATCGTCTCTTTACTTTTATATTTCCCACCGCCCGTTCCACTACTGGCCCCGCGTTTGGGTGACGGTGCTTTATAAGTTGGTTCGGGTTTGCGCGTCTGTTTTTTCATGGCCGGCGCCTTGGCCGGTTTATCGGACTCATCAGATCCGGATTCATCTGACTCGGATTTACGATCGGATTTCTCGCTATCCTCCGAGTGTTCTTTCTTTTCTTTTTGATCATCTTCCTTTTCTTCATCCGACTTTTCGCCGGCGCCTTCCTCCTCCGCTGCTGCTGCTGTCTCTTCGTCTTTTTCTTCCGCTTCGCCCTGCAAATGCCGGTTTCTTGTTCAAATACATAATAAAACTTTTTTTACTCATTTCCACGCGATGTTTCACAACAACACTCTCTTTTCACGATGACCTGCCCATATCGAACTGATGGTGCACCGTCCCAGTCGGTGCGAAAGCTCGTGCTCGCGCAGGTCAACGTTTTATAGAAAAATGTGTTTGCCACTCAACAAAAATCAGCAGAGTCAACTGTCTTCCGTTCGATGAGCCCAGTGTGACGCAACATAAAAATATACATACAAAACACTTCAAAAAAGTCCCTCCGCTCATTTGCCAAGCAAACCTCTTGTTCCTCCGCCTGTTCCTCCTCCTCATCATACGGATGGAAGAGTTGATGAATGCGATGTTCCTGCTGCGCCAGTTCAACGTCGGTCTCAGGTCGATGTGTGACGATCACGCGCGAATTGCCCGTGCGCACAATGTGACCTGAACGTGTATGTAAAGGCAAACTATGCCAACATGAGCTCGATTTCGCAGCTGGCAGAATGGTGAAACATTCTGACATGGCTGCTGATCTGGGAAATATTACACGTTGAAGAACACAAAATGGAGCACGATGCTTTTCTCTTTCTATTCTTTTTGCATACACGCACCCTTCGAAATCGGGTTTGGATTGGCGTAATTTGCCTTTATGTAAAGGCAAACTACGCCAACATCGAGCCCGATTTCGGAGGTGGTGTACTTGCAAACGTTAAGAGAAAATCGTCGTGCACCCCGTTGTATTTATTCTACAGCGTGTAAAAATGAGCAGCCACGTCTGAATGTGTCGCCAATCTGCCACCTCCGAAATCGGGCGTGTTGTTGGCGTGGTGTTGCTAAATCGTCGGTATCAGTAAAAATAAGACCAAGCCCCAACCAAAGACCAACCCACTTTTTGTGTGCAGCGTGTAGCTGGCAAACTATTCTAAACATTCACCAAAAATTTTGTCTCAAAACGCTATGTACATTGAGTTACAGCATGTTGAAAACACCTGCTAGTTCCGGTTGGGGGTTGGTCTAGTTTCTTATTTTTGAAAAAGAAAACCAAGTCGGTTGGCGGAGGAATTTTCGCGGACAAAATAGACCAAGCCCCAAAGCACGCGACCCCAACACACGGTACGAATCACGCAACACACACACACACACACAAAAGATTGCTTCAGCACATGAGTTGTTGCACAATACCCCAGCTGTGTGTGTGTGTTGTATTAGGGACTTTACGCTCTCTCGTTGAGTGCGTCGCTGCTGGCCCGATCATTACGTTTATAACGTATCGTAAGGCGGCTTGGCTGTCGGCGTCTTTAGCACAGTGGCAAGCATATCTGACTGTGGTTGTGAGAGCCATGAGTTCAAAGCTTCTCACAGACAAGGTTTTTGATGTTTTTGTTTATGTTTTCAATGTGTAAATATCAATGATTTCAACAAACAGAAACAATTTTTTCACACCCGACGTTTGCTTCAAAATACAATCAGAAAAACCCGGCCCAAAAAATCGGGCCGGATAGGACCGGGCTGACTTTTTCTGAATCCGGCCATGCCGGACCGAGGTAACCCGGCCCGATTCCCACCTCTGTAACAAGCGTTTTGAATGATAATGCTTCTTTTAAGACATTTTAATGAACCCCGTATTAAATCATTTTCAAGCGGGTGAAAAATAAATGGCAGAGAAAATGGGGGATGGGCTATTTTTCGGTTTTCAACTGCTCCGCCAAGGGGCTTGGTCTATATTTATTTTTTGTGAACTAAAACCAACCGACAAATAGCTTTGTTTTTACTTGGATATGATGTTTCAAAGTCTACTTTTGTTTCTATGATGATCAGCAAGCTCCCTTACGTAGCCATGCCAAACCGTGTTGGAAATGCGGTCAGGCCAACTTCAAACGCTTTTTTCTCGAAAAAGTGGTTTTGGGGGTTGGTCTTATTTTTACTGATACCGACGAAATAATTGGCATGGCAGTGTTGTAGAATCTAGCCTCTACCGGGCGGGGCCCGCCGTTTTCGGAGAACATAATGAATATTCACTATTATAACAAACTGGTATGGTGGATTGGAGCCTCATGGCAAATCAGAAGGGTAAGCTGTAAATACTGGCGACATGCTAGCAAATGCAACCGGGGGTCGGCAGCGGCTTTGGAAATCAAGCATTTCGCCCTTTGTGTGGTGCAGGGTTTTTCTTTTCAAATTCATCCACTTGCCATTTGGCACGTAATCCAGATTTTTAATTGCCAACGCCAAAATTCCACTTGCCAAGCCAAAGAACGCAAGATGTAGCCAGGTACATTGCAAGATTTGACAGTAATACAGCATTTCACATTATTGTGGGTGTGGTTCCTGATGATGTTTTGCACTCTTGGTACGCACGCGAGAAGAACTATTGAGTGGGAATGGGAAGTGAGAAATCTACCGACACCTGTTCTTGCACAAGCAAGGCAGAATCCCGGGTTTGCTCGCGCCGAGCGCGCATTGTTTTAATTCGCAGTTTTACTGGCTGAAAAATTACCCACTTGAAACCAGACTGTTGATTGATTATTTGCCAACGTTCGGTTGTCGTGGTCTCATAGTTGACTGAAGATGTCCGACAGATCTTCTGCGCATTTGATCGGGTTACGCCACAGATCGATTGGGCTCGTGGATATGGGTCGGCTTTTGCAACGAAACAGATGTTCGACCGTGTCAGGCTCGGTGCAGCATCGAGGGCACACGTTTTGTATGTTTGGGTCGATGCGATTGCGATATGAGTTCAGCATGCGGCAGTGCCCACTGCGTAATTGCGCCAGGGTGCATCTTGTACGCCGATCCAGCGACTCTTCTTCTGGGTTGATGTCGGGTGGTTTGGTGCCCAGGACCCGATTGACGCTGAGTGCCGCCTTGTCCTGGGAGACGAAGTCGGTGTGGATCGCTTTCAGCGTTTTGCCGTAGTCGTACTTCTTCTTCGTCATTACGGTGTTGCGTTGTACAGCTTCCGCGAATTTGGACTGAAGAGTAGGTCGACGTTTGGCTTTCGTGTGAGGGTCGGATGTCGTATCGTGGCAGGGATGTTCACGAAGTTGCGCTGCTGCCAGGAATTGCGCGCTGACCATGTCGAGATGGCGGTTGACAGTCAGCTGCTTGCACTCTTGGTGAAGGTGGTCTGTATTTGACATCAGATGTCACGGATTCCCGCTTCTTGTACAAACACTACGACAAGGAATTCTACTCTGTCTGTCTGCACTACAGTCTACTCAAGAAGAGGAAGTATTGTGAAGCCGCAAGGATGATGAGATTGGGCAACGGTGTGCTGTTTCTCGTGCGTAAGTTTGGCATAAAATGCTTGCTACTGTTGGTCCTAGTATTGGCACGAAGAAATTCGAGAGGAGTTTGGGGAGAAAGCTCTCATTTATGGCAATAAACCTCAAGGATCAATGTCATAACCTGCAATTCTACTTGCCCCTGGCCAAATTTTGTTCCCATTTGGCAATCTGCAATTTTACTTGCCAAACTGAAATTTAACTTGCCAAACTGAAATTTAGCTTGCTAAACTGAAATTTAGCTTGCTAAACTGAAATTTAGCTTGCTAAACTGATTGGCAAGTGTCTAGACAATTGCAATAAAGAACACTGTTATGCTGAGCTGAGCTGATTGATTGTATCAATTAGGGTTAGAGGTCGGGGGGGTACCCGACACCCGACAGCCGACACCCGACATCTGGAAGTACCCGACACCCGACATTTCAGAAAAAAAGCCGACACCCGACACCCGACAGTTCCAAAAAAACCCGACACCCGACATCTAGTTTTTGAAAAAAACCCGACACCCGACACCTGTTTTTGGACCAAAAAACAGGCAAATTTTTGCTCATTTGCATCATGAGTGCAATTTTTTGGCTCAAGTTACTGAATTCAAGTATTTTCACACGAAATAAACACCAAAATGTCACATGCTGCGTCTTCGGAAACATTTGGTTCAAAGAAAATTTTCTCTCAAGATTCTTCTCTCAGCAATACTGATGTTTTGAACCGTAAGTGTCGGGTGTCGGCTGTCGGGTCCGAAAAAACCCGACACCCGACATCTGGGGGTACCCGACACCCGACACCCACACTTTTTTGGCACCCGACACCCGACATCTCTCTAACCCTAGTATCAATAATTATTCGGTTGTTTGTTGCTGGTGGAGAAGTCAAAAACGACACCATAAGATCCAGATTCATTAAACAGCAGCAGTGAAACATTTTCCAGTTTGTTGGATGTTTACGGTGCTTTCATGCCGCCCAAAACAACACACACACACACACACATTCAAAAACTATCAATTCATTTACGCAAAACCCAACCTTCTTTGGCACGTCGTCTATTCAGCCTCACGCGTGTCTCCAGCTCATTGTAACTCGCCTGACCGTTTTTCAATATCTGCAAGGAATCTCAATTTTACAAAACCAGCAACAATAAAAAAGAAAAATGAAGAAAAATTAAAAACAATCTAAAGAAATCGGATGTTGTTTAAACCTAGCTGCAACAAACAACCCAAACTGACCACAAAATAGTTCTCCTGTTCATATCCCTTGGCTGACTTGTTCTTTACCGTCCAATTGTATTCGCGCGCCATTTTGTATTCGTAGGTGGTTTTGGGCTTCGACGACGACGCTTGTTGTTCGTCGTCTTTTGGTTCTTCGCCCTACATTTGCAAAAATGATCCGATTGTTTCACAGCTTATCGGATAGTTTTCTGTGTAAAAACACGAGTCTGTTTACTATTACATTATTGCATTTTATTGGCAAACCACACCGACACTAGCCACGCAAGAGAAGGCAAAAGCCGATCAAACCCGCCCTACCTCCTTGTTCTCGGCATCTTCTCCTTCCTTCTTCGCCTCCTCCGCCGGTTTCTCTTCCATTTCCGGCTCGTCCGAAATGCCCAATCGATCATTCTGCCGTTTCTGCAGCGTTTCGTCGGTCGGTAGGAAATAGGCCACAAACTGCTCGCCCTCTTCGTCCATCATACCTAAAAGAGGAATATGTTCATTGATCGTTGCGCTCTTGTTGAAAACCATTTCTTTTCGTGTTATGCTTATTTAGAAACGAACGAAGTTTGGAATTTCAGTCGCATAGGACCTAGCGCATTCGCAATGAGGATGCCCTGGCAAAAAAGGGTAAAACTCACAGCTTTTGCATCATTTAGTCTATAACAGCGGTTGGGACCGCGCTTTTTTGAAAATAGCATGCTCAGAACTTGATCAATCAGCATAACACCAACCTCGCAGCAACGCCTGACACATCTTCTCCTGCGCCTGACTGTGTGGCACGTCTTGTGGAGTGGGATCGGCATCGAATAGAACCTGGACATCACGACAATCGAGTTAAAGTCGCACATAACAATTGAACACAACAAGAATTCAAACACCCTGACGAACAATCTGCTTCTGTACGACCAAAGTTATTCTTCAAAAGTAAAATCAAGGTGGAGACAAAGTGATGACAAAATTATCAGCTTGTTTTTGGATTCACCAACAAAAGAATCAACGCAGAAGAACCGATAAAGCGCAAAAATACAAGCCAGACCTGAGCAAACGGATATTTCCACAGATCAAAGTCGGGCAGAAACGGCAGTTCCTCAACCGCATAGACGCCCGGTTTGCTGTGATGCGCGGTGATCTCCAGCTGAATGTCCTCGAATGTCTTATCGATCGCATCAATCTGACTCTGCACGCTGCGATACAATTGGTCACGCTCCTGCAACACAACGTTTTTTTTGTTTATCACACACTGTTTACGTCCTGATAAAAAAAAACTTTCATTTAAAACGATAACAAAAAAGTTCGGGTAAGGTCTGGAAATGGCACAATTTTATTTTTGAATGGAAAGAGATTAGGAAGATCAAAACAATCGAAGGAAACTGTGCACAAACCAACACCAACCTCGAGCTGTTTCTTGATTTTATAGCCAACTTTCGTTTCCTGTCGCTCTGTCTGCGTGCCGAAACGATTGATTTCCGAGCTGATGTACTGAAATCAATATTGCATTGGCACTTTTGAAAGAACAAACAGAATTACGCAAAACAAGTCAAGTGCTGGATAAACATGACCTGACCAAATACCTCAGTTTTTCGCATCCACGGCACCACCTTGTTGTGCAACCGAATTCGTTTTGTGTCCTGTTGATTCTGTTGTTCATCTTCCAGCAAAGCTTGATCCGTCTCATTGATCTCCATCTGAAAAACGAACAAGCAAGAATTTGATGGCGATAATGTATTATACAGTTCTTTATTTCTTGTACAAAAAAGGCTTTCCGTGACACGTAGCTACTTCACATTCTGCATTCGTTTGTTGGGGGCCCGTATTGTGAAATGTCAGCACAACAAACAAGCACAAAAGCAGATTGTGTGTGGTTTTCTAACTGATCTATACACACGCAGCAACGCACGTGTTCGTGCAGATTCTTGATCGCGTACGTATCCGGATTAATCAGGTCGATTTTCACGCCCAAATCCGGTTCGGTCAACAATTCGTGCTTATAATTCTTCTCGAGACTCGTCTGCTTGTAGTCGATGAAACGAGTCAGATCCACAAATGGGCACGCGAGAAACTTCGGGTCGAACGGAAGATCCGGCAACGAGTTCTGAAAATTTTAAGAATTCAATCAAATTGAACGAAAACGAAACCAGAACAGAATCAGTAAGTAAGTCAGCACTTAGTTTAACAATGAAAGTACCATCAGTGCTGTGGCTAACTTGGCGGGGCGGGTAGGGTACATTGGTGGAAAAATCCGGGGCGGGTAGGGGGATCGTAGTATACTAGGTCGGGGCGGGTAGGGTACCATTGGGGGACCCCCCAAAACCCCCCAGCCACAGCACTGAGTAAGAGTACACCTGCCACGCCACAAGATCGAAACTTTTATTTGATGTTCGTTCGACTTCGACCTCTTTTTATCATTCGTAATTGTGCAGATTAAAAAGAATCGCACAAACCTGATATCTGACGCGCATTGTGAGATCGGCAGGCTTCTCCTTCGCACCGGCACCGCCATGTTGTCTGCTCGATCGATGCCGAGATGCGGAACTCTGGCTGTGCTGCTGCTGCTGGCCAGCTGCTGCATTCTGCATCGCCGGATTCTGGATGGTTGGCGGTGGCGCCATGTCTTCACTTGACTGGCTTGATACTGTGGGTAGCCTGTCTGCTTCAGTTGTCGTTTCTGCGGAACTGCTGATTGGAGAACGATCAGTTGTTTGGGATCATCATCGTCCGAATGTTAAACATCGGCAAGAAACTAAAGTTAAACAAAAAATTGTTGGCTTGGCTGGCTTTGGCCAGACGAAAAGCGTTTTTTTCACGAGAAAAGAAACAGAAAAACAGTTTCCACCTGGGTGGGACGGGAAAAAAACGAAAAAACCCCAGCCTCCCTCCGAAAAACATCGGTGTTTTTTCCCCGAAATTTTCTAAGTTTTGACAGTTGGGAGAGAGTTTTCTTCAGAACAGTGCAGTTCAGAGGTCGCAATCGGGCCGGGTTTGGCCCAGTGTAGTACTTGGTCAGGGTGTTGACGATAGATAGATTGGGTGGGACCCGAAATCAGGGTAGTACTTGGGGGGGGGGGTGGGGGGGGTCCCCCCCAAATTCATCTATCTATCGTCAACACTTTTTGATTTCATCTATCTATCGTCAACACATATGGGCAAATCTATCTATCGTCAACAAATTTTGGGAACAATCTATCTATCGTCAACACATTTCGAACCCAAAATTGACATTTTTGCCTCAAAATGGCTCAAAATCGGTATTTTTCACCACAAATAGGCAAAAATCGCGCGCTACGCGCGGATTTAGTACATCTATACACATTTTCATTAATATTTACACATTATTACCTACTTAATGCACTATACTATACCTTAATTTTTGGCGACCCCCCCCCCACCATCTATCTATCGTCAACAAGTTTGGGTCGACCCCCCCCAGATTTCGGACTTGGGTCATCTATCTATCGTCAACACATTTCGGGTCCCAATCTATCTATCGTCAACACCCTGACCAAGTACTACACTGCCCGAAATGTGTTGACGATACACAGATGCAGTGCTGTGGCTGGGGGGGGGGTGGGGGGGTCCCCCCAATGGTACCTACCCGCCCCGGCCTGGTACGCTACCCCCTACCCGCCCCGCTCTGGCACCCTACCCCCCCTACCCGCCCCGCCCTGGTACCCTACCCGCCCCGATTTTTACCCCCAAAATGCCCATTTTTCGGTCAAAAATGCCCAGATTTCGACCGAAAACCATAAAAAGTGCAAGAAATTTCGCGCTGCACGCGATATACGTGCTCTTTAGTACACAAAAACACGCACCCAAAAAAACTTGTATGGTACCCTAACCGCCCCAAAAAATCTCCCCCACCTCCCCCAAACCGGATTTCCCCCCCCCAAGATCCCAGGTACACTACCCCCCTACCCGCCCCGGATTTTTCCACCTAAGTACCCTACCCCCCCCGCAAAAGTAGCCACAGCACTGCACAGATGATCCAAGTCCGAAATCTGGTGGGGGGGGGGTCGACCCAAACTTGTTGACTGTTTGTTGAAGATAGATAGATGGCGGGGGTATACTTGCGGGCCGAAAAAAAACCGTTTTTTTTTCGAAAAAAAAACCCGAAAAAAACCGTTTTTTTTCGAGGCCCGGAAAAATACGTTTTTATTTTTCCGGAAATTTTTCCAAGTCAGACATGCACGAGCAGCTGCAGCAGGTCAGGTACAGCCCGGCAGTAGCTGAACGAGGCCTGCTGCAGCAGAAGAGTGTTCAGCTGCGGCACAGCTGCAGCAAAACTTTTTGATACAACCGGGAAGGTCAAAATTTAGGAAAATTATCAATGCAGCGATTCGTTGATTTCCCACGAAAAAATTTCGCGCTCTAGCGCGAAGTCTGTGTTTATGAGTATAATTGCTCGTTAATTGTGTAACACTATGATTCAAATTCAAATTTTATTTGCAAGCTCACGCAAAGACCTACAACGAGATCCGGAAAACACCTGAAAAATAAACGAGTGTACGCAACACAATGATAATCATGAACAGTGTAGTGGCAGGCAGATGGTTGCAAGGTACCCTTGGGGGGGGGGGATGGATCCAGATGGTTGCAAGGTACCCCCCTACCCAGCCTCCAGAAGGTTGCAAGGTACCCCTGGGGTCCGAAAAAAGGGTGTTTTTTGCATGCTTTTTTCTGCAAAATTGGCCGAAAAAATGGTACTTTTTTGCATTTTGGCCGAAAATTTGCCCAAAATAGCTATTATATGGAGGTTTGCGCGCGGAGCGCGCGATTTGTGGGGTTTTGAGGTCGAAAAACACCCATTTTTGCCTATAAAAACCATAAATTTATGGTTGCAAGGTACCCTCCGGGGTGGTTGCAAGGTACCTACCCGTCCCCCCCCCATCCCCCCCCCCAAGGGGTGGTTGCAAGGTACCTACGCATTAGGGGGGGGGGGAATCCCCCCCCATCCCCCCCCCAGCCACTACACTGATCATGAATGAACAAACGACAAAACGTACCAGAGAAATTTTAAACCAACCAAAAACAGCAACGACAGGCGAAAAATGAGTGATCAATGGCGCACACGAGATGAAAACAGGCGATAACAAAAATGATAAGAAAGTGTGAGGTGTGCAAGTCCCTGTATGTGTGTGTGTGGTACCCGCCCCGATTTTTGCAATCAAAATGCCCATTTTTTGGTCAAAAATACCCAAATTTCGAACGAAAACCCTTAAAAGTGCAAAAAATCGATATAATACCCAAAAAACTTGTATTGTACCCTACACGCCCCGAAAATGACTATTGACAGTCATTACGATTAAGTGCAGCACGAATAATTTAATATTGATGTCATTCTGATCGCACATATCCCAGCTACAAGCTGAAATCATAAAAAGAGAACTTTTAGCAATGAGTCCGCCCCTTTAATCTCTTTCATTGGTTTCTGAAATCTCGACCACAAACTGGAGTTGAGTTATAACGTGGGGTAGGTTGTTTCCTTTGACTTGCATAAAAAGGAAACACTATACTTTGTTGGTATCCGAAATACAGATCTAAAGGACAGCTAAAATTAAACGTGCCTGTTATGAGTGCCGCCAACCAAAGTGTCTCATCAACCAGTTCATATTGATATTTCTCCTCCACAACGGCAACACGGTCTTGGAAACAGGTTTGAAAAAGAAATTTACGGCATACCGTAAAAACCTACCGTAAAAACCTAAATACAGCCCCCCAGAATAGAGCCCCCCCCCCGTAATACAGCCCCCCAAAAAGGGGTCAGGGAATTAATAGAGCCCCCCTAAGTAACATCCCCTATGTAGTGTATTAAGGCTTGATAGTGGTGTACACAGCTTGGGCTTAGACTTTTGCACACAGACCAAGTGCAGCCGGCGTGCTGCTACGTGCTGCTTAGTGCTTGCAGACCTGAAGCACAAGCCACTGCTGGCTAACACACCCACGCACGCAGAACAGCCAGGCAGCGCTATCAGCATTATGTCAGTATGCATTATGCAATGCACGCCGGTTGAACCTGCACGCCGTGTGCCTGTTGCTTACGTGCTAACACACGCACACGACGGCTGCGGCACACACCGGTTATGGCATCAAAGAAACAATTTTTAGGCTTTTCAGGCTTTTAGGTGTTAGGCTTAAATATAGGCTTGAAACGGATATCATTATCGTTTTCAGCACCTCTGAAAACCCTAGGAACACTTTTTACAGCAATTTGATAGCTTACAACAGGCTTAACTATCGGGTCCCGAGTCTTCCTGGCAGTGTAGTTCCTGGTCCGGAGGGGGAGATAGCGGACCCCCCGTTTTTTTCGGAGGGGGAGATAGTGTACCCCCGACGGCGGGGGGAAGGGGGGGGAAGACCCAAATTCGGGAAAAAGTCACTTTTTGAGGGAGAAAATTTGACCTATTTTTGCCCCTTTTTGGAAAAAATTCTTCATAAAAAGGGTATTTTGGCGACTTTTGAGAACATTGACCTAAAAATCACACATTTTAGGCCTAAAAATGCCCATTTTAGGCCTAAAAATGGCCATTTTAGGCAAAAATTGGGGGAGATAGTGTACCCGGAGGGGGAGACAGGGGGATAGTGTACCACCCGAGCAGTGTAGTTCCTGGTCCGGAGGGGGAGATAGCGGACCCTCCGTTTTTTTCGGAGGGGGAGATAGTGTACCCCCGAGGGGGGGGAAGGGGGGGGGAAGACCCAAATTCGGGAAAAAGTCACTTTTTGAGGTAGAAAATTTGACCTATTTTTGCCCCTTTTTGGAAAAAATTCTTCATAAAAAGGGCATTTTGGCGACTTTTGAGAACATTGACCTAAAAATCACACATTTTTGGTACAAAAATGCCCATTTTAGGCCTAAAAATGCCTATTTTAGGCAAAAATTGGGGGAGATAGTGTACCCGGAGGGGGAGATAGGGGGATAGTGTACCACCTGAGGGGGAGATAGCGTACCCGAGGGGGGGGGACCCCCCCTCCCCCCCCCAGGAACTACACTGCACCCGAGGCACTCCCGGAATATACGGGACCTAGCCAGAAAACTTCTAAATCGGCATTGAAATGACATAAAACTTCTCCTGGGGTTTTCAGAGGCGCTGAAAACGATGACGGAAACCATTTTGACATCCGAGCTAAGCCTAACACCTGAAAACCTGATTGAACCTGAATAAGCCTAACACGCTGCTTGGAGCTCTTGTCCAGCTGTTTGTACCTTATGCCTAGGCTTATGTTCAGCTGTAGGCTTAGGCTTAGGCACCAGCCAGGAAGACCTGTCCATACAAAGCATAAAATCCAAAAAAAGTTCAGCTTCACGCTTCGAGGTGGTTGTCCACGGTGGGATTCGAACCCGCCTAAGCACCACCGCCAACCGATATTTTGGCAATGATTTAGGACAAAATGACACAAGCCTGGGAGATCTAATGATGTAAAAATACTTTCCGTCGTATTCAGCATACATGAAAACCCCAGCAAACGTTTTATGTCCCTTCAGAGCCCATTTGGTCTATTTTGGTCAGGTCCCGTATATTCCGGGAGTGCCCCACCCGAGGGGGAGATAGCGTACCCGAGGGGGGGACCCCCCTCCCCCCAGGAACTACACTGCTTCCTGGGAAACGGCCCTGGGGGGAAAACTCATTACGGGGATTCCGTTTAATCCGTTTTATTTTCAAAGAAATAATGAGTCTTCCCGCCAGAGCCTCAGCAGGATAAACTGATTACAATAGTAATGAGTCTTCCATCAACCGTCAAGGCAACTGGACTAGCTTTTCACAACATGCGCTGCCCACGCACGATCGTCAGTCAGTCTGAGTTTGCAAGGCAAGCAAAGCAGCAAAGGTTGCCCGACAAAAACATGCAACACACGTCAATGAATAAATGTTACAGCTTCCAGGCGTATCAGCTATCAGGCTTTGGGCATCCAGGCAAACAAAAATGAATGAATAATGAAAATTATTTTAAAATATTGAAAATTTTAGAATCAAAACAAAACGCCAGACATCAAAAATGACTTCACGAGTGTCGCTGCAAGATTATGTGAAGGAGAACCGCTCCAACAAGGGCAGCACGGCGTCGCTGATTTCGTCGGGCAGCGAACTGGCCACTTCATTCAAATCAAAGTTCGTCAACGGTTTTCCGTTCACTCGTGGCGCGGCCGGTGCCGACGGGGATGACATTAATGGAGACCTAAACGGATCGGCTGCTGCTTCTTCGACGTCGAATTCGGGCGGCGGATCAAGTCGCTGGTCGTTGATCAGCAGCGAATCGGCATTCGGCCTGTCACGAACACAACGAATTGTCGGCTTCTTCTTCTGCATCATCTGTGCGCTGCTCTGTTTTGGATTGGTGAGTGCGTTTGGTGCAGAGGTCGCAATCGGGTCGGGTTTGGCCGGCGCGGCCCGGTCCGAGCTCCCAAATCCCCGACCCGGCCCGAGCCCGGGGTGGCCAAAGCTCGGCCCGGCCCAGTGTAGTTCCTGGGGGGAGGGGGGGAGTAATAGAGCCCCCCCGGAATAGAGCCCCCCTTAAGTAACATCCCCTATACAGTAGTGTATTAAGGCTTGATAGTGGTGTACAGTACAGGTATATTCTGGCAATTCTTTTGGGAGAAACTTTTCAAACGCGTTGCCTGATCCGTAAAGCACATGATGCGTGCACTGGCCATAGCGGTCACGTGACTTCTGTAGCCAGTGCACGCATGATGCGCTTTACGGATCAGGCAGGTCGGTTGAAAAGTTTCTCCCAAAAGAATTGCCAGAGTATACATTTATTCACGTTTGTTGTTCGTTCAGAGCACATAATACGCCTCTTATTGACGGGGCTTCCTAAACCTCACCGACCTCACACCTCACCCTCACCGCATCCTAAACCTCACCACTCTCCAACCTCACCCTACCTAAACCTCACCACCTTTGAACCTCACCCCCCTAAACCTCACCACCCTCACCCTTCCTAAACCTCACCACCCCAAACCTCACCTACCCTAAACCTCACCACCTCACCACCCCAGCAACCTCACCACCTCACCTACCTCACCACCTCACCTACCTCACCACCTCACCTACCTCACCACCTCACCTACCTCACCACCTCACCAACCTCACCACCTCACCAACCTCACCACCTCACCTCGCCAACCTCACCTCACCTACCTCACCACCCCCACCCCAGCAACCTCACCACCTCGCCTCACCAACCTCACCGTCACCACCTCACCTCACCAACCCAGTGGTGTCGTTAGGAAATCGAAATTTTCCCATACCCAGCCCAATTTTCGGGAAATTTCCCATACATACCCCCAAAAATCAAAAATTTCCCATACCAGGGGGGGGGGGGGGTTTTCCAAAAACTCAAAAATTTCCCATACCCGAGGGTGGGGGTTTTGAAAAAAATGACCCCAAAAATCTTCTAAAAGTGCCAAAATTGGTCTAAAAAGTGCTTAAAACAGAGTTTTCTTGCGGTAGTAAGCGATTTTTGACATTTTTGGACGAAAAATGGCCAATTTTGGTACTTCTCGGGGTCAAAAAGTCATTTCTTAGGGGTGCTTGTTCCAAAAGTGAAAAATTTCCCATACCCCATACCCCCGGCCGATTTCCCATACCCCATACCAGGGGGGGGTACCCCCCCCCCCCCCACGACCCCCCCCCCAACGACACCACTGCACCAACCTCACCACCTCACCAACCTCACCCACCTCACCACCTCACTAACCTGTGCCCGGCCCACTAAATCGGGCCTGCCTGAAACTCACCCACTTCGGGCATGATTCGAGGTGCTCCCCACATGACATGTCCTTCTGTTCGGCTTGATAGTGAGGTGGGTAGGTGAGGCTGGTGAGGTTGGTGAGGTTGGTGAGGTGGTGAGGTTGGTGAGGTGAGGTGGTGACGGTGAGGTTGGTGAGGTGAGGTGGTGAGGTTGCTGGGGTGGGGGTGGTGAGGTAGGTGAGGTTGGTGAGGTGAGGTTGTGACGGTGAGGTTGGTGTGGTGAGGTTGCTGGGGTGGGGGTGGTGAGGTTGGTGAGGTGAGGTGGTGACGGTGAGGTTGGTGAGGTGAGGTGGTGAGGTTGCTGGGGTGGGGGTGGTGAGGTAGGTGAGGTGGTGGGGTGGTGAGGTTTAGGGAAGGTGAGGTTTTGGGGTGGTGAGGTTTAGGGTGGGTGAGGTTGGGTGGTGAGGTTTAGGGTGGGTGAGGTTTGGGAGCGGTGAGGCTTAGGGGGGGGTGAGGTTTTATGGTGGTGAGGTTTAGGAAGGGTGAGGGTGGTGAGGCTGGTGAGGTCGGTGAGGTTTAGGAAGGTGAGGCCCTTATTGACGAATAGACACGAATAAATGCGATTACAAGTGAAAAAAACATCCTTTCAAACCCCTTTTTAGAGGCTTTTGGGGGTATTTTTGGGAACAATTTTTCAGGTTCGGGTCAGTGAATTAATAGAGGCCCCCCCGGAATAGAGCCCCCCCCCCAAAATGGGGTCAGTGAGTTAATAGAGCCCCCCTTCTATTTAGGTTTTTACGGTAGGTACACTAACCGCCGCGCCGGACCAGGAACTACACTGGCCCGGCCCAGGGTAGTACTTGGGAGGGGGGTGGGGGTGCCCCCCCCAAATTCATCTATCTATCGTCAACACTTTTTGATTTCATCTATCTATTGTCAACACATATGGGCAAATCTATCTATCGTCAACAAATTCTGGGAACAATCTATCTATCGTCAACAACAATCGACCCCAAAATGGACATTTTTGACTCAAAATGGCTCAAAATCGGTATTTTTTGCCCCAAATAGGCAAAAAAATTGCGCGCTACGCGCGGATTTAGTACATCTATATACATTTCCATTAATATTTACACATTATTACCTACTTAATGCACTATACTATACCTTGATTTTTGGCGACCCCCCCCACCATCTATCTATCGTCAACAAGTTTGGGTCGACCCCCCCTCCAGATTTCGGACTTTGGTCATCTATCTATCGTCAACACATTTCGGGTCCCAATCTATCTATCGTCAACAACAATCGACCCCAAAATGGACATTTTTGACTCAAAATGGCTCAAAATCGGTATTTTTTGCCCCAAATAGGCAAAAAAAATTGCGCGCTACGCGCGGATTTAGTACATCTATATACATTTCCATTAATATTTACACATTATTACCTACTTAATGCACTATACTATACCTTGATTTTTGGCGACCCCCCCCCCACCATCTATCTATCGTCAACAAGTTTGGGTCGACCCCCCTCCAGATTTCGGACTTTGGTCATCTATCTATCGTCAACACATTTCGGGTCCCAATCTATCTATCGTCAACACCCTGACCAAGTACTACACTGGCCCGGCCCGTATTTTTCGGGTCACATTTTTACCCGATGTTGGTCCTAATTTGTGCAATTTTTCTGAACTTATTTCTTGATGAAAAAATGATTGCTTTCGATGAAAAAGTTGTCAGATAGACAAGTACTGTACTGATTGATCACTAACTTGAAGAAATCTTCATACTTTTAACAAAAATCAGTGTTCTTTCGGTAAAAAAGTCACTTCAGATTGAGCTTCGGCCCGGCACGGCCCGAGCCAAAAGCCCAAAATCGCGGGCCCGATTCGACCTCTGATGCAGTTCCAGAGAGCGACTAATTATACGGAATCCACCCGACCGAGCGCGCGTCCACGAAAGATACAGCCGTTTTTCGCCGTGGCTGCGTGTTTTATTTGATTTAGGCTGGTGCCAAAGCCTAAGCCTGAAATAGAACTGAAATAGGCTTAAGTATGGGACTATGCTTAAGCACACACAAAACGGGTGGATTTCCGTATAATTTGTCAATCTTTTTCGAAGCACTGGTAACTTATTTGAAAAAAGAACTTTTTTCGGAAAAAACCGTTTTTTCGAAAATATAAATTTACCGTGGTTATTTTAGTAACAATACCCGATACGCGATCCTAATTCGTACTTCATGAAAGCCAAATTCGTTCTTTTTCTTTCATTTTTCTGGTCCCACTGCCTCCAAATCTTCGGCCCGGCCCGATTGCGACCTCTGGTTTGCTGTTTCTGGTCGCCCAATCAAGCAAGAGCTGAGAGTGACTGTTGACGACGGACAACCAGAAGACGCTGACCACAAAAGCCAGAGAAAGAGACCAGCCCCCCACCACCAGAACGCCACCAAACCAAGCTCGCCGATGAAAAAATTATAGGGCTCGCCTTCTTCCATTTCAGTCCTTCGTATTGAACAGTGGGGTAGCAAATTGGAAAATGAGCCCCAATCTTAGATTTTTGTTTGATTTGGGCCTTCAAAATGGAAATGGAGCATATTATACCGCCCTACAATTTTTTCAAATGGGTCAAAATGGGCCCTACAATACGGTACCAGTTGGTGCCCACTGTGAAAAAAAACCGTTTTTCCTCGTGAAAACAAACAAACGTTTTTCCGGAGCCCGATAAATTTCCAAAGTAAATTTAAAAAAGCCTCTAATTTATTTTTCGCAGGAAAATGTGTTTTTCGTCTAAAATGGCGAAAATCTTTTTGAAGGTCCGAAACTGTGTTGCACAATCGTTTAAAAAGAGGCTACAACAGGTGAACACAAAGCTTTTTCGGGTCTAAAATACACACGGCCAAATTGAGAAATAATTCCCAATTTTCTCTCCAGGCGTCTTTTTACATTCCGTTGCTGGTGCTCAAATCACGAAAATTTGCCGCTTTGAACACGTTGGGCTCATGTTTCCTATTGTTCAGGTTCGTCTCTTGCATTTTCTTTTATTGGGCAACGTTGAAGACAATGCAAAAAACAATAAATGGGTTATATTTCAGTTTCGCCTTATTATGGGGCCCTTGGGCGTATGTGGCTCATCTATTTTCCAAACAACGCCTGCCGGTCACGGCTGCATATTTCTTCACGGTCGTCGCCACGCTTTACACAGCACTTTGGGTTCGTTCTGTTTTCCAATTGCTAAATTGCAGAACAAATGCAGAATTTCACCACAAACACAAAGTTTATTCAGTTAAACAGCACAATCCTGACGCTCGTCTGCGCTTCTGCACAATGTCTGGCGTTGATTTGGTCGGTTTTCTTAATTTTTCTCGTGGAAGGGCTAAAAATGTGAATGAAAATTCTGAAAAAACACGTTTTTCAGGTTCGTGCTCAGCTACGTTCCGGGCGGCGAGACGGGTCTGCGTCTGATGACCGGTGTTTGCACTCGATTCGTCCGTTCCTCATCGTCTTCCACCAAAGTTTTGCCGGTGTAATCATTTTTAATGACACGTTTTGTGCGTGGAATTTTTTCCGCATACGCGTATTTCTTTTGCGAATGAATCTGAATCGTCGCCATATTTTATGAAGTGTGGTTGGATGATCTGGCTATTTCCGAATCAGACGTATTTTGTATGCACTAAGACAGCAGGTCGGAGATGGTTAGCTCAGCTCCACCAGCTACAATAGCTGAATGGAATTCAGGAAACGGTTAAAATAAGTGAAGAGTTACCAGGTGGAATCCACACGGTAACATTGAAGCGGTTAACGCACATGTTCTGGTGTCACGTGTGTATATGTTGGTTTGCACCCACCTCTCAGCTCAACTCTCCACTCAACCGCTTCGTGAATTCCACTCTATGTATTCATTTCTACTGAATAAGAACCGAATTATACCTGTATTTATACATATCGTGATTGAATCACTGGTATATTGTTGGAATATGTATTCTTTGTTTGTTTCTGTGTGAGTTCAGCGTTTGGAGTCTCGCACCTTCGGCGATTTGCAAACAAAAGGATCTGCAAGAAAAAGAAATAGGTCCATTTGCAAGATGCCGTGGGTTTGAGCCTCCGATCGTCTCATCTTTCTTTCTGTTGTCTTATCTCTGGCACTGAATCTGTGATCGGACCAAAATGAAACAAGCGCGAGACAGCGTCGTGCTTGTTGTTACTGAAGCTTCGATTTTGGGTTTATTTTAAACTGCTCAACTGCAATTAAATTCTGTGTGATCGGATTATTTTCGAAATTCCCGCGCTGCGTCCACAACAAAATGAATTTATGTATGTGCAAAGGAGGCGCAGCAGATCATAAGCCATATAATTATGAACTATGTACAAAAATGAGACCCGATTGATTCACACGAATATAGAAATTTTAGAAAAGAATTTTTTATGAAAGGAAAAAGCACGTTGCAGCAATATGGCTGCGCGGCGAGAATATAATAGTAATGCTGAATACATATCGCAAAGCTCTCCAAAAAATCTGGTGCAACAAACCTGTGAGCAATATCAAACTTGGCGATGGGATCGGATGTAATCTACATTGATTACGTGACTTTTTTGAATTAAGGCTCGTAATAAATTTAGTGATGCAGTTTCGTCCAGCGCAAAAGATGTTCTCCGACCTAAAATGAGTAACTAATTACCTGGACAAAAATTAGTGGCTCCGCAGTAAATTTCTTAACCTCCGTAATGCAAGAATCACGCGTGACAAAGGCAAGTCACATCCGATCACCAAGTTTGATATCAGCCTACAGTGTTCACCAAGGCCACGAGAGAAAACTTATAGTGTACATTTTTATAGTGCCATGCCAAGCTCCGTGCCCGTCAGTTTCGGTCACGACGAAGGATACGTTCACTATCATTCCATTGTGTGGCTAATTTGGAGCTCTGCGGCAGCTTCGGAACCAACACGATGTTTCGATCATGCACTACTAGAGTTTCACCGGCCGGCGATGACAATGAGGGGCACATCGTAACTTGGTATCAAGTTTGACAGATTCTTGCGTGCACTCTCTCAGCTGGCCATCATCTTAACAAACTCTTCATAATCGATCTGTCCATCTCCGTCAGTGTCCACTTCGGCTATGATCTCATCGACCTCTTCGTCCGTAAACTGTTCGCCCATGTGTGTCATGAAATACCGAAACTCCTCCGCCGTGATGTACCCGTTACCGTCGCGGTCGAACACACGGAATGCTTCTCTGATCATTTCACTGTCGTTTTCCTGCGCGGAGGATTAGTTTGTTGCCGTTTGGTTGGTTTGTGATGCTTTTCTGGCTTATAAATAAATGCACCTGTGTGACTGACTATTCTATTTCTGGCATATGGGTAGGGTAGGCATCAGTACGGAAGACCGAGTTTTTGATCGGGATATGAGCACACATCACACCGGAGTTTTCGATATACTCACCCGGATATAGCCCTCCTAGGTTTACGCTTAAAGGGGAAATTGCACATTTCTAATCGCCCTTCAAGTTTTACAAGTGTTTAGACAGCAATGTGGGCATCACAAAAGTCAAATCACTTTGTATAAGCTCTCAAACATGTACCGAGGAGATTCCGTTTAAGACAAGCCACTGGGAACAAAATTCGGCGCGGACCGGCCGAATTTCTACCTGCGCATTCAGGCAAATTGCCTGATCAAAAAGTTCTCAAGGCGATGGAATGTTTCGCAGGATTTTTGAAACTCACTAACTATAGAATTTCGCTTTTCTTTTTATTTCGAAGTTCAACGAATTGTTCCAACGTGTCTGCTAAATGTTTCATGCTCTGCTTGTCACGCTGGAACAATTCGTCGAAATTCGAAATATAAAGAAAAGCGAAATTCTATAGTTAGTGAGTTTCAAGAATCATGCGAAACATTCTATCGCCTTGACAGCTTTTTGATCAGGCAGTTTGCCTGAATGCGCAGGTAGAAATTCGGCCGGTCCGCGCTGAATTTTCTTCTTGATTGTTCCCTTTAAACTGCTTCTCCTGGGTACACGTTTGAGAGTTTGTACCAAGTGATTTGACTTTCATGATGCCCATACGACTGTCTAAACACCTGTGGGGTTTGAAAAGCGATTAGGAATGCGCAATTTCCCCTTTAAGGTTTTCAAAGGGTGATATTTTTGAAACGGTGTAAAGGTCAGTTGGGTGTAAGGGTCGGTGGAAAGCTCGGTGTGAAAAAGTGTTAAGTAACAGTGCGCTAGCCAGAGGACGCGCGTTTAACAAAGGACTTGACAGTGCTGTGCAAGTGAAACGTCTGTTTGCAATATTGTTGTTTAGGCTGGTTGCACAAGCGTTTAAACATATTTATAATTTCGTGACCTTTTATGAGCCGTTTTGAATCGTGTGCGATAGAGCGGCATAATTTTTTGGTCCGCCGTGTGAATGTAATTTCTCAATAGCCTCACGGCGGAATGAGGCAACTTAAAATATTCCTTTAAAACGTTCTGCAACCAGCTTAAATAAACTAGATTGCAAACAAACGATCTACATTAGCACAGCAGACTGTCAAAGTTGACCATTCGTTTAGAAACGCGCGTGTGTTGCTCAGCGTGCAATGTCAAGCTTACGCCGAGTTACACTGAACTTCCACACCGAGCTTTCGACCGACCTTTACACCCAAAGGACAGGTTTTTGCAAAAGAGTGCAAAAACAGGTCTTTTTCGCAGTCGACGTGCCTTGAAATGCACACAAAGCAATCGTGATAACATTCAACAACGTTGGCGGTGATTTCCAGAAATATCAAAAATCCCTAGGGCTTTACTCGGAAATGCTCCGAACAGAACCCCCGGAGGCTCTAGGAAACAAAAGGCCGCTTTTCCACCTTTTTTGAACAAGCTTCGCGGATAGTTTTTGAACACTGCAATGTGATGTTTCACGAAGCAGAACTAAAAAAGTAGACTTGTGGATGCGATACGAGGCTGTCCATCAATGCACGTCACTCGCCGATGGGCATGATAACAAGAGCATAGACAACGGGTAATTTGGTATGGGTGCGTCACACATCATCAGTCATGGGCATGATAACAAGTTCGGAGTCTTTCTCAAGCGGAACATTACCAGGCGAGGAATCATCACCTAGGGCGCTCTTAGTCATGGTGGAAAATGGAAATAAAAAAATTTTCTATGTCCAAGTTTTTAATTTCCATTTTCCAATATGACCAAGGGCGTACTTGAAAATGGAAAATGGAAATGAAATAAAACATTTTTCTGCAGCAGTCATGTTTTGACATGTGACAAAAACATTTTCTGTTCCGCTCAATTCTCGGCCGCTGATTGGTCAGATTTCACACAGAGAATGTTTTGTTTCATTTCCATTTTCCAATATGCCCTTAGTCATACTGGAAAATGGAAGTGGAAGACTTGGACATAGAATACTTTTTCATTTCCATTTTCCACTATGACCAAGGGCGCCATAAGCATTTTCTTTGATGAAATCTACATCAGTTACCCATGCACTTATGCACGTATGCGTATATAAAGGCAAACTACACCAACACGAGCCCGATTTCGAAGGTGGTGTGTGTTCAAAACGAATAGAAAGAGAAAATCATCATGCTCCACTTTCTATTCTTCAACTTGTAACATTTCCCAAATCAGCAGCCACGTATGAATGTTTCACCATTCTGCCAGCGGCGAAATCGGGCTCGTGTTGGCGTAGTTTGCCTATATCAATACCTTGTTCATTCTCTTCATCATCTGACAGAACTCCGGGAAGTCAATGGTGCCTGATCCATCAATGTCCACTTCATTCACCATGTCCAATAGTTCCTGTTCGGTGGGGTTCTGTCCCAATGCACGCATCGCTACGCCCAACTCCTTGGCGTCGATTGAGCCAGAACTGTCCTGCAGTGCAAGGTGCACATGCTATAATACGCGTAGAATTGTTGAATTGCGTACAAAAGCATTCTGCTTGAATGGTGAGACCGTTGAAACACATCGTCCAGATTTCTCCAAAGCGGATGGGGCGGCATTAACCAAAGTTATTTTATGAATTCGAATGAATATAAAACTCAAAATATTCATACTTTATCGAATAGAATGAACGCCTCTCTGTATTCCTGTAATTCGTCGTCTTTTATTCCCTCCAGTCCACTACTGATGCTCGTCAAACTCGGCTTCTTCCATTTTTTGCCGAATATCGACGGTTTGCGATTGCCCTTCTCGGTTCGTTTCTTCACTTTTGGCATTATTGTTACTGTAATTTATTGTTTTCGCTCTTTGTGGAGTGCCAGATCGTTTCTGGTGATTCAGTGTTCACCGCAGTATCGGGCTATGGTGATTTATGGAGCCAATGGGGGACTTTTGTGTGAATACGAGAAAGATCCATGAACCTGTTAAAAGATGAAATGTGCAGCGTCTGTATAGGGCACCTGATTTGACTGATACTGTAGAAGTCAGATTACTGTACCTGCTACTGTATCAGTGTTCTTATAATGTCTCACCTGCTAACGCACACAAGCAATATAATGACTCAAGCGCACACCCGGATAAAGCAATAAAACGGCTGATGGAAGCCGCAGGCATAATAACAGAAAGAGAAGCAGATGCCCGGTACCCAGGTACAAGTGGGCATCCACCTATTTTTAACGGGCACTGTTGTGCCTTATTAGCGGTCTGAAGCTCTTGTGCACAGTCACAGGTAAACTTGACATTACCTGATGTTTTCACGTTACAGTCCCCGGTGAAATGGAAAATCGAATGGCTATACAGTGTCTGCATTGTGTAGTACCCCAGTCACCGAGACTATATGTGCGTTACTCTTCATTTAATGTCGAAACACAAGAGTTAAAGCACTTTTAATGATGATCTTGTCAATGAGATATTTACAGTACCTGGGAGTGCGGTGCATAACGCGTAGCCGTAAAAGTCGGGCAGTTTGCAGCAAGCAAAGCAGAGCTCAGCGTAGAGGTGAACTTCATCTACTGCTACTGTATACAGAGCAATCATGTGCATGTGCAAAACGAGCAGGGAAGGGAGGGGCCACCACGTACGAATAAATCTGAGGCTTGCGCCGCTTCTGTGCGATATGCCCGCGTGAGCAGGTTTTAAATTTCATTCATTAATTTGCTTGCCACGACATATAAATCTGCTCATCACGGGAATATTTATAAGATAAAAGTAGCCGCACTAACAACATGAATTTGATCGAGTCACCTCAGTTGTCTTTTCATTCAGTCTCTGCGAGCATCATGGAGCATCAAAAAGGCTCTTTTGAAAGAGAACGGACCAAATCTCGACAAAAAAATAAAAAAAATCCCACGCCGCCAGCCAGCGCCGTAGTTTTTGTCAATTGACAACGGCTAATTTTATTAAGGAACACTGTTGGTTCAAGCCAAAGAAGCAGAATAAAAACCGTCCATAGGCTGAGCAAAATACAATGCATTAGTGAGATTCTTAATGGACTACTTTTCTCGATTCGTATGAATGTTACCATGGAACGTACGAGTATTATGCACATGTATATACGTTTCATTTCGTACAAATTGAGAAAGAGCCGCGGGGCAAAACAAAGCAGAATGCGCGATGTGCTTCTGACTGCATATTGTATATGTAGCTGCGAGTTGGGATACAGAGGGTGAATGCTAATTTACATAGCTTGATGCCATGCAAAGAGTTTCATTTGCAGTAAAATAGTATTTTTGGATGTTCTACATATATGTATGTGGGTGGCTTGTACGATTGATTGAATAATTACAAAATTATGGTTTTGTTCAAACTCATCGATCTGACGAAGTGAGCTTGGCACGATGGAGAATTTTTTATTTCCGGTTTGACAACGCAAGAAACCAAATCGTTACAAAAAGTGTGTTATAATCAGTTCTGTCTATGGTTGTGCAACATCATGTTTGAAGATCCGAACGCTTTACACACCTGAACAAGGTTGTGAACCGCAACCGCTTGCAGCTGTCGAAATGTCAGTGGTCCGCTAGGCAGTTAACTAAAATTGACAAAAAATTGTTGGTTCGTTTATTGATTTATCGCTCGTTTTATTGTGGTGTATTTTTGAATTGGTGTATCCCAACAACATGTTCGGAAATGGACGGTCGCCGGCCGCCAAGCACACAGCCAATCAGCTGTCACATGCATGTAAAGGAAACACTTTGATAAAAGTGTCATGTTTGGTCAACTTGGCTGCTTGCAGTCTGCAGCCCTTTTGGTTGAAATTGGAACGTCCTACCCCCAAGAACCGTGGCTGGGGAGCATATATGTATGCAGGACACAAGGTGGTATTCGTTGCACACCCCACGGCAAGAAATCTGTTTGGACCCAAGATTTACCATTTCCAGCATGACATATCCGAGCGCATTTGGATCCCCAACGGGCAGCAACTTATGGTCAAAAACAGCATCACCCGAGGCATACACTGGCACTGCTTGTGCTTTATGTTTCGCGCCGACGGAGTTATAAAAATATTTATTGCTAAGACAAACAAGGAATCGGCGAAGGTTCATGCGACGGTGCATATACCATTACAGTCGCAGTCGGTTTGGCGGAGCCCACAGGCAACCCTTTCTTCCTTCAAGACTTGTTGCAGAAAATTGGCTCAATTTGAAAAACAACCTCCGAGAATGGGCTTCTTGACTTTTGCAATATCGACCTGAAACTGAAGTTGCCCTTTTTTGAATGGGCGGCTAATCTGCATGTCCATGGTTGCCAATGGCTGCAAACGGTTTGGATTTGTTATCCAACGAAACAATGGCTCATATGCGAACGGGAAACAGAAGAGAGAACAGACCACATTACTCTACGGAGACAATGGTAAAAAAACTGAACGAAAAACAGCTTCTGAAAACTGTGCCTCACCGGGTGTGTATGGTCATGACCGGAAAAAGCTTAGTTAAATCGTTCATGCCAACCTGTGCAGTTGGTGCACCTTCAGAAACATGCCTTCACACTCAGGCAAGGGCATGAAGAACAGCAGCTGTGGCAGTCATTAGCCGAATGAATTCTGGTTTCGCATCAAGTGAGCGCGCATTCAAGCACAAAGGCCATTCTCGGACCAGGTTCAGACAATAAATTATGCCTCTCATGCACGTGGCTGTGTTTTATATACCTGGCATTTGTGCACAGTATGGTTTCACTTACAGAATTTACAAATGATGTACTCACATTGGCACCTTGTGCTCGAAGGTTGATGACTACCCTGGTTCAGTACAGGCAAGCGAATAAGGAAACACCAGCCAGCCGGGGGACACAGGCTGATTATTGGGGTAGATAAGTGATCAAAGCGCACAAGAAACAAGAAAAATGCGATGAAGATCAGCAGTAAAGGTGCACGCCGGCTTTGGAACCAAATGGAATTTATGAATATACATATGATACCTCCAAATTGTAAGATAATAGCCGTCTAGCATCCAATACCTAAGCAGTTGTTGTTCGCAACCAAACCGCGCCTTTATTCTGATGTTGTTTTATTGTTGACGCCCCACTCTTAATCGACAGCCGCGTCTAATATTTCTTGATGGAACTGTGTCCATTCGGCTCAACACAGAAATACACAAGTTTGAAGTATAGCAGCAGCTTGTAAAGCGCTCTAGTCTGCCACATCTGGGGCCCGGCAATTGGGGCCCGATCGATTGGGGACTAAAAATTGAGGCCGATTATCTGGTGCCTTACATACAGTACATCTCGCCGCGTCCATCACCCTGTTTCTTCCCACCTCCGCCCATGAGCATAAGCATAGCTTTTTTGGATTGTCACACACATGGCTTCTACCCTGAAATCTAAACATATAATTGATTTCAGCTTCCAATGCCGATCTCTCGGCCCCCAGTTTAACCGGGCCACACTATTGTGGTATTGAAGCTGACCCCAGTTGATCGGGTCCCAGTTGTTACAGACTATCTCATTCTCTCATAGTATCCCCCACCCAAAATGATTGCTTGCTGTATGAAACGCTCATAAGCTATTGGTTGCACAATGACTTCATAAGAATTGGTCAAATTTTTTCCCTGAATCGTAAAGAGGAAAAGTGACGAGGTGGTGACACTGCGTTGCGTGATCGAACACAAAGCATGTAGTAAAGAGAATGTCTCAGACCTGCGGGACGTGGTTGATCTGCTGGATTATTTTCAGGTGAAAATGTTTTGTGAGAATCACAAATAGCACAGTGGTTAAGAGTGACTGAACGTGAAAATCAGGATTGATTTGATGAATTCTTATGTGGCCATTGTGCGACCAATACATATGCGAACACAAACGAAGGAAATGGAACAGCACCGCATGATAACGTATTCATGGAACAAGCTGCGTTTTGCTGACTTCGCCAATTTGCTTCGTCAGATATTCAATACCTGGGATGGGGTCTGTCGCATGTTTACGGGCAGGAAGTATGACAACGTCGACAAAACTATATGAAACGTGACCGTAAATTTTCTGGTACAGTCAACTCTCCACATAATGAATAAGTCGGGACCAGCATTTTTGTTCACTGTGTAGAATATTCACTATACAGCGCAGTAATTAGGAGGACATTAACGGTAGATTGGAGACCAAAAATTCGTTCATTGTACAGAGACTGTATGGTGGCTCACTATTGAGAAAGTCGATTGTATTTGTATCGTTTACATGCTCTGCCCACTGCTGGGCGAAGCTACCAATGATTTTGTGAGAGACACGTAATTCCGGCAGCACTCATTTATTTGTTGCTTATGGCGGAAATTTGTGGCGCTGCATGCTAAGGTTCATTGAACCAGGTCATACGTTTCTTTGCATCTGTGGGGCTGTACCGCCGAAAGCCGCCCTATCATCGGAGGCTCATGAAGTTAAATTTGCAATGAGTGTCACAAGCCTTTGTTCACTTGAGTTTTAGATTTATTTGATCTGCTATTATACCACAAGTTGATTGACGTTTGATTCGGGCCAGACAATTCCTGCCCGTGTGGGGGGGAGGGGCGGGGCGCGACAAAACACGCGTTTCTTCAAGAGAGAAAAAGCGCGAAATTTAAAGAAATAACTTGAGCGCATTTTGGCCTAAAATGGGCATTTTTAGAGCCTAAAATGTGTAATTTTTCAAGTCAATGTTCTCAAAAGTCGCCAAAATACCCTTTTTATGAAGAATCCGTCGGGCCGGGCCGGACGTCCAAAATCCCGGCCCAGCCCGAATGCCCGATACATCTCTGAGCAGGACAGTGATCACCCACCACTAGCGGAAGCATCAACGACAAGTTGATGGATAAAATTCTGTTTTCTTTTCAGCGGCGCAAACGCAAAGGTTCAAGTCGAGCGACGTTTCGGGAGACACAGGAGTCGACCAACATAAAACATAAAACAGCCTTTACTTCCTGCCCTATTCTATTGATTGATGTATAGTATATCATGGATGATCCATCCGTTCAAGCAACATTGCAAAGCTACGGTACGGGGTTTCCGGTTTCATTCTCAGTGGTTCCCCGCTTCCGCCATGCATGTGGCGGGTGGGTGAATTATTCCCCCTCCGTCCGGAGCAGTGTAGTTCCTGGAAGGGGGAGGGGGCCCCCTAAGCAGAGGTCGCAATCGGGCCGGCCCGGGCCGCGATTTTGGGCTTTTGGCTCGAGCCGGGCCGGGCACCCCGGCCCGAAGCTTCTGAAGTGACTCATTTTACTGAAAAAGTAGGGATTTTTTTGTCAAAAATACTAAAATTTCTGGCGGATTCGGCAAGTAAGTGATCAGTATTGTCTGTCTGACGGTACTAAACAGTTTAAATTGAGCACTTTTTAATCTCCAAGTGCATTCTTAGCCTGTTTCAGGCCATTTCCCGACGAAATTTTCTCCAAGGCGTTTGTGGACCATGGGTATCCTGAAGTACTGGAAAAATATTTGGAAAAAAACGTTTTTTTTTCAAAAAAAACGGTTTTTTTTTCAAAAAATATAATTTGCGGAATAATACGCAAGTATACCTCCCTGGGGGAAGGGGGAGACCCAAGATCAGGAAAAATCACTTTTTGAGGTAGAAAATTTTACCTATTTTTACCCCTTTTTGGAAAAAATTCTTCATAATAAGGGTATTTTGGCGACTTTTGAGAACATTGACCGAAAAATCACACATTTTAGGCCTAAAAATGCCCATTTTAGGCCTAAAAATGACCATTTTAGGCAAAAATTGGGGAAATTAGTGTACCCGGAGGGGAAAGCGGAGTCCTAAATTTCTGAACTCTGATCCCTAACAAGCAGCCGCTTAGCTAGGCATGGAGGCAATTACCCAATGCCCAATACCTGGTATTGGGTACCCAATACGCAATACCTGTACCTGGTATTGGATTGGGTATTGGGTGTGGCCCTGGTATTGGATATTGGGTTGGGTCTTCGCCAGGTATTATTGGGTGCGACCCAATACCCCGGTTTTGCCCTATTTTCCGCCACAGAACCCTGAAATTTTCTAAAATTTTCAATTTTTAAGCCATTGAAATTGCTATTTTTCAGCTGTAATTTTAAGAATGGATGCGAGAGCATTGTGTGACTGTTGTATTTAGCAAATTATTGAAAAAATTAGTTTGGAGTCCTGTCTACGCCTAGGTTTCGCGTGGTATTCGAGACCATCGGCGTGACGTTGTGTGAAATATGAGAAATTCAGTCATAATTTACCAAGCATTCGATCAAAAACCGAAAACACACCCATTGTTAAAAAAAAGATTGGAATTTTTGGGTATTGGGTCGGTATTGGGTATTGGGTCTCACATGAGTATTGGCATTGGGTATTGGGTTGGGTCCGATTTGAGATATTGGGTATTGGGGGTGGCGTCTGGTATTTGGTATTGGGGGTTGAGGCCTGGTATTGGGTATTGGGGGTGGGGCCTGGCAATGTAGTTCCTGGGGGGAGGGGGACCCCCTAAGGTACACTAATTTCCCCAACCAAGGTACACTAGTACACTAATTTTCCCTCCGGGTAGGTACACTAATTTCCCCAATTTTTGCCTAGAATGGCCATTTTTAGGCCTGAAATGGGCTTTTTAGGCCTAAAATGTGTGATTTTTTGGTCAATGTTCTCAGTCGCCAAAATACCCTTTTTATGAAGAATTTTTTCCAAAAAGGGGTAAAATAGGTCAAATTTTCTACCTCAAAAAGTGACATTTCCTGATTTTGGGTCTTCTCCCCCTTCCCCCCACGGAGGCGCACTAATTTCCCCTCCGAAAAAGTAGGGAGGTACACTAATTTCCCCAGGAATAACCAGGAACTACACTGGGGCCTGGTATTGGGTATTGGGTATTGGCTTGGGAAAAAAATCGGTATTGCCTGCATGCCTACCAGTGTAGTTCCTGTCCTGGTTCGGAGGGGGAGATAGCGGACCCCCTCCGTTTTTTCGGAGGGGGAGATAGTGTACCCCCGAGGGGGTAGGAAGGGGGGAAGACCCAAATTCAGGAAAAGTCGCTTTTTGAGGTGGAAAATTTGACCTATTTTCGCCCCTTTTTGGAAAATATTCTCCATAAAAAGGGTATTTTGGCGACTTTTGAGAACATTGACCTGAAAATCACACATTTGAGGCCTAAAATGCCCATTTTAGGCCTAAAATGGCCATTTTAGGCAAAAATTGGGGGAGATAGTGTACCCGGAGGGTTAGATAGGGTATAGTGTACCACCTGAGGGGGAGATAGCGTACCCGAGGGGGGACCCCCTCCCCCCAGGAACTACACTGATGCCTACACCCAGCCAACCTCATTTCATATTTTTGCAGGCTTCGCTGGTTCGACATTCATGACCGCCGGTCAGCGATACGCGGCTCGACGCGAAGCCAAACGACTGGCGCAGCTGGAGGCGAAAGAGGAGGAACGAAGGATGCAACGATACGGAACGGGCGCACCCCCGAATGTCAAGCATGTCGTATTGGACGCGAATGAAATGGATGATGTTGGTTTGGTTTGATCATTTGCCCGTGTCCCCCCGTTACGTTCCGAAATGCGAACCACACTTGTGCTTGGCATGGCAAGGCTGTTGACGATGATATGTAGATTGGCACCGCCGCACCGGAAATGTGTTGGCGTTACCGATGAATATCCACCTCGGTTAAAAATCTGGGGGTCGAAAATGTTGACGATAGATGAATTTTGGGCGTCAAATGTTTTCCCAAAGGTGAATACCCTGCACTTGAGCTTCCTCTGTGTCGACCGGCGCTTGAGAACCTCACACATTTCCGATTGATGTGTGCAGATTTCCGACGTCGGTGATGGACAGCAGCGTCGTCTTATTGCACCCGTATTCAACCATCGCCGCGTGCCACAGACGAATGACGACATTGGCTCGGGCGTGATGGATGAAAACTGCAAACCGCAACAACCGTCGGCTGCGGCCAAGTCTGTTTTTGCACGAGTTTTATAAAATTATTGCTAGCCAGTCGCAGCAGATGTATCACAAATGTGCATCTTTTTTATTATCCTTGTTGCAGTATCCTGTTCAATCGTCCCTTCCGTCCTCCTGTGCTCTCGGTACCTGAACCAAGGTCTGACGAATCATCGACGTCGAGCGACGGCCAATCAACCGCAAGCTCCAGCCAATCAGCTGCCAGACAGCCGCCGCGCTCATTGGCTGGCAAACTGATCAATCATTTGAAGAAGGACGAAACAACGGACGCGAAACCGCCGAAAGACGAACGATTGAAAATGTTTGATGACCATGTGCTGGACTTGATTGAAAGCGAGGTTAGTGATAGGCGCTGATGTTTCACAGCACACACCTGTCAGATTATGATGTATAGATTGAAACATCGTCGAATTTTAAACCTTATCACTGAATTGCAGATTATCAGTGTTGTCAACACCACTACCTGGGACAGTATTGCTGGTCTTACCGGCGCTAAGCAGGCATTACGCGAAGTGGTTGTATGGCCTTTTCAACGACCGTAAGTCTGAGTCTGTGATTGATTCACCAGGTTGTTCTGCTTCGTTATTGTTATTCAACAGTTTGTCATAAAGAACGCTAATTTCAACTACAACATTGCCTTTTTTGTTGTTGATGAAACATTCTTTTTGGCAGTGATCTATTCCACGGTCTGCGTGCGCCTGCTAAAGGTGTGCTGCTGTTTGGCCCGCCCGGCACTGGAAAAACGATGATCGGTGAGTTTTGAATTGTTGGTTTTTGAGCTGGGGGCACAAATGTCACGCTGACGGTCTCGATTATCCAGACAAACCTAGGCGTAGTTAGATCTCCATTAACATTAAAATATTTTTCTTTTTTATAATTTCTTCCATTCGCAACTAATCTTTTGTCATACTCTCGCATCCGTTTGTGAGGTTTGTCGCAGCAGCGGAGTGCACGGCCGCACTCAGACAAACGCGAAAAGCGAAAAGTTAACTTTTTGCTTTTGTCTGAGGGCAAAAGCGAAAAGTTAACTTTTCGCTTTTCGCGTTTGTCTGAGGGCAAAAGCGAAAAGTAAACTTTTCGCTTTTCGCGTTTGTCTGAGGGCAAAAGCGAAAAGTTAGGCGCGCACAAACAGCAAACATAGCGTGTGCTGTTGCTGTTCGACACATGTTTCATTCTTCAGCAAGTTCAGCTAACACGTGCATTTCTGCGCCTGCCAAGCAAAACATTTTTGTCTTCTTAAGCTGGTCCATTTTATACTATGACAACAAATTTTTGTTTGAATCATATTTTGTGATAGAGTTGGATCACCAATTTCGACCAGCGTGAAAGTTGTTCATTTAGTGCAGGGGAAAAACTTTTACGCTGGTCGAAATTAGTGATCCATCTCTATCACAAAATATGATTCAAACAAAAATGTGTCCTCATTGTCTACGAGCCTAGAATGGACAAGTGGTATAACTCCACCTTTAGTTTGCAACGGATGTGCGGTCAGATTTTGGGAATAAGGAATCATGATGACTTTTCGCTTTTTAAACTTTTCGCTTTTGCCCTCAGACAAACGCGAAAAGCGAAAAGTTAACGTTTCGCTTTTGCCCTCAGACAAACGCGAAAAGCGAAAAGTTGACATTTCGCTTTTGCCCTCAGACAAAAGCGAAAAGTTTTGCGACTATTAACTTTTCGCTTTTCGCGTTTGTCTGAGTGCGGCCCACCTGTTTTTATTCGACCCTATGCGTAATGAATGGGCTTCTCCATACAGTTATGTGCACTTTGAGCATTGTTTAAGCCCACAAGCCTATCAATTCACCCTTTGTGCATGCTGAACATGTTTATTCTGTCCGTAAATTAATTGTTATCGTGATCATCTCTGACTAACAATAGAAGTGCGTCGACTGTACCTGTGGGGCTCAAACGCCACCGCGTCCGGATGCGGTCAACGGGATGTATATGGCGATGTCTAGTTCGATACGCATTCACGTCAGCCTGGGGACGCCAGCCACGTCGCTAAATGGTGGTACACGGAAGTGACGGACAATCACCACCCCACCATCTGTTCTGGACTGTTGACAATATGGACTGATCCCAATATGCGCCCTCTGAGCCCGACATTTGCCGTTTGACGAGGACGAGGATTAATGCATAATTTTCAGTTCTGTTAACATGTCCTGTGACCTGTCCTGATGTCCGTGATCTCTTTCTCTCTCTTTGGCGCTTTATGTAGCTTTTATTTGCTGTAGTTTTGTTATAACCAGTGTTGTAACTATTTTTATTTCCGTAATTGTCCCACCCGGTCTTGTAACTATGCTTCTATCACTAATTCACGGTTTTATGCGTCATTGAGAGCAATAAACCAACCAACTGTACCTGTGCAGCAACATCCCAGCATCGATTTTTTGACCAAATTTAGTAGCCTTTTGAAAAGCGACTAAATTTTCAAGTTGCATGGCTACAAAAAGCTGCTAGATTTTTATATTTAGGCCAAAAACAGCCAGAAAATTGGCATTCAGGCAGAAAAATTTGCTAGATTTTTCAGTTTGGTTTTCTACCTTCTTGCTGGTACATAATAGCCTATTTTCAAAAAAACCCAAGTCCTGCATCCCAATCTTATCGTGTCCAAAAACGGCAGGTCGTTGTGTGGCGAGTGAATGCGGTGCGACGTTCTTCAACATCAGCGCCAGTTCGATCACGTCAAAGTGGATTGGCGAGGGCGAGAAGTTGGTACGAGCGCTATTCGCGGTCGCGCGAACACGACTGCCCGCCATTATATTTATTGATGAGGTACACATAAAGTCGACCTGCAGCATCTTTGTTATGTTTGGTTTTTTGAGCGATACTGACTTGCAATTTTAGATATTTGGATACTTTAGGTGCAATTTTCTCCTGAAATTTCAGATTTACGCTTCAAAAGTTAGGAGATTAGGTGTCATTTGCACTTCGAATTTCAACATTTTTACAGAAAACAAAATTCGAGGTGCAAATTGCAACTAGAATTTGAAGGTCTAGATGCAAATTGCACCTCTTTGTCACATTGTAATTGGTCAGTGGTAAGTACTTGCACTATTAGCCTATAATTCTGTCGGAACGGTCATTACTATTTTAAATATCTTTTGTGAATCTTACCCTCTTGCATCGTTCGGTACAGCAAGCCAGTTCTGTTCAATGCGTTCACCAAACCAAATGTTTCTTCACTCGCTCATATATCGCGGTCATTTTGACAAAATTTTGATCCCATATCCCTCTTGTTTCAAGCGTCAAAGAATTTCCATTTAACAAAAC
>JASAMV010007862.1:0-10873 GCA_030248065.1 Rhynchonema sp. JSB1_4 | reverse complement strand
GTATCACGTGTTTCAACTACGCAAAAGGAAATATTCTGCCCAGAATTCACCACAATACAGCATACTGTGAGGTGGTAATATCAATCTTTGGTATTAATATACAAGGGAACTGGTGTACATCATTGCAAATCGGCCAGCAAAAAAGGGATGCTGTCATACCGGACACGATCTATTCCTCGCCTGTAGACCGATACACTGCAGCTGGAGGGCAGAAATACCAAAGCTCAGTACGGCATGATATCGAAGCGCCACTCAATCATCAAGGACCATAATTAATGACATTGCAATCCTAATTGGCAATGAAAACGAGGGGTACAGTATAACACAAAGGTATTGAAGAGAAACCAAAATATAGGCCAAAAGCGCGCAGTGCTAAAATTGAACAGAATATGAGTAATAAATGTATACTGCGAAGCTTCCTGCCCAGGATTGGGCAAAAAAACGGCGGTGTTTTTATCTAAAAACGGCGTTTTTTATAAAACTTCCGGGTCGTTTTTCGTTTTTTTAAATCATGAATTTTCTTGACTTCCCTGATTTTTCAAGGGAGGTTTCCTGATTTTCAAGGAAATTCAATTTTTGTCCAATGTTTGTCAAAAATTTATCAACCAATTTTCACTTTGTCGAGATACGACCATACACCAAGCTTGATTTTCACGTCGACACCCTGCCTGCTAAATTTGCTCAGATGATGTGGGCCGATGTGCGAATGTTTACAGCTGGCCAGAAAAGGGTTGACACGCGTTTGTTTCGATTACATAACACACAGATTCTGTTAAGCCATTATTTCTTCCTGAAACGTGCGTGTTCAAGCATTTTGGAGCATTTTTCGGGCATGGAATGGAATCATTTTATTGGAAAGAAAACCTCTTTAATTTTACAAAGCTTTTTAAACAATGAATTTATGACAAAAAAACGTTTTTTTGCCCAATCCTACCTACGGCTTCCTGTATATACATACACGCTTTATTCTGTTGAGTGTAGATATCCAATAGGTTTTCGTTTGATTATGCCTTCGTCCAACGGTGTATAATAATAGTGTCAAAGTAAATGTGGCCAGAAAATTACTTTCTCGTCTTTTATCAGTTTTTCTTTGTGTGCGGGCTCGGGATCTGCGCCAATAGAATTTGGCGCAATTTAGTCATGTGATGTGGCTATTCAGGCACATAGAGTTTTGAAACCGTTTGACACAAAGACTTGCACCGCCGTATGGTCGACATTGAACGTAAAAATGAGGAAGTATGTACATGTACAATCATGTCATATTTTGTACCCTAGAGAAACACCGGCCTAATGTACAGCAAATCCAGTATTACTGCTCGCAAAACCCAAGACTCCTTCCCCGTTCCAAGTTTATCAAACTCTCTCTCTCTCAAGTGTTCTCTCGGCTGTTTTGTCACTCAAATTGAAAAAAAAACCCTGAAATCATTGCTTTTCAAGAGAAGCGACCAGAGCAAACATACAAATCCCAGGAAATCCAAAGCAGGATTTTTTCGGATAAGAAAAACTTGTGCTCCGGACCGTCGGCGTTATGAATTGAAGGGAAACCGTCGCGGAACTAGATTCAATCAGAGCTAGTAGAACGCTGAGCTCAGAGCGCGTATGACAATTTTTATTCGAAAAATTGGGTGTTTTCTGGTCGAGAATGGCAGTAAAAAGAGTTAGCAGATTATTCATGTGTTCCTTCAAAAGACGTCGTCGCATAAGGTCCCAAATAACACTCCAGATGAAACCCACATACCATATTTGTGTATGCAAGTATGCCCAAAAAAGACTTTAAATTAGAATTCCGAAATTGAATCAGTGGCCAGGCGTGAGTTTGCGGACAAACAAACGTGAACATTTTATTGCGCTGATGATTTCTTACCGACCACAGCTGATTTCTCAAGGGTGTCGCTGCTGCTCAATACCAATGGTCGCCAATGGTAAATTTCTGAATTTGCTGCCATGCACTAAAATACGCCCCATGGTTAATGTCCAAGTCTAAGCCCGAATGCTAACGCACGCGCAGTTCTGACTGGCAAGCTGCGTGTGTGTCTGGTATCCACTTTCATTCTTCCACTTTCACTACGGCAAGCGAAATGGCAAATTTTGTAACCGTGAGTTTGCGCAATAGAGTTGGCGCACTATAAAGCGTACAAGTACATATATGTTCACGATTGTGATCGTTTACATTGGCCGAATATAGTGTTCCGTCGAACTTTGCCACAAAAAGCGGTGACTAAATTCACGTTAATCTTAGTCGTGGTACTTGTCTGGCACGTATATGTATGTACATAGATGCGTATATTGGACTATAGGTATACATGTGCACGTGCGTACCCACGTTCCAGAAGCTCTTCCCATTGCAGCTTATGTCGTCAACTCTCGTCATCAAGTACTTATGTAAGCCATGATGCCATGCAGTATCATATTTCTGGCACTCATTCAGGGTTATGCCTTCGTTGGCGCCTGGACAATTAACCCACATTGCAACTATACAATGCATTCATATGTAACAGCAACAACGAATACATATCGCAACTGGATAAGAAACGTCCTTAGGATGTGACACGCAATAGACACATAAATGTGTAATAAGTCATAAATAATTGAAAGAAAACAAGTGAGCATATATTTGCAGCAGCACAATTTTTTTCAACGCAAATCAGGGAAAAAATGCCAAGGCCACAGGTTGCGTGTACTCTGCGCTTTCGCTCTTCATTAATGCACAACACAATTAACCGACATTATGGTTTTCACCACGTAATTGTTAATGACGCAATCACGTTTCCGAGGCTGCTTAACTGCTTTCCTAAAAGCTTCCCTCATAAACACCTCGATTTTTAAAAACATCCGTTACCATACCCACGCACCTGTCTGCTGCGCTAAATTTGGAACCTAAAAGAGTGGTCAACAAAAAAGTAGCGTCTTTATATTCTCGCCTTACTGTTTGTCTTTTCTGCGTCAATAGCGGCAGGCATTATCTTTCCTATCATTCATCTGGTACCAAACAAAACATGCCAAACATGAATAATGCATGAATAAACGGCACGGATAGCCAGATCAGATACAGAACCAAAATTGTCGGCTGGGCAAACGCAGTTTGCGGCATTTGTTTCGCTCTTTTTGGGGTCCGGACCTTGGAGGATTATATCATCATTTTGGAATAGTAGCTACGGTGAAAGGGGTTATATGTGAAAGAGATTAAAGGTGTATAAGAACCCTTGGAGCGTGAAAGCGTGTTGAGAAATATTTGGTAGTATAGGGATATCACCTTGTTAGTGGACTATGCACCGATGCGCGGGATGTGTTGTGTAATGACAACTACGACATTTGCCATACCGGCAAAAAGTACGCCCCACGCCCCTGGGATCAGCGTTGCCTTGCGGTTAGGCTTTTCAGGAAAAACGTAGTGAAGTAATCCGGCACTGGAGTCGTCTTAAATCCAAGAAAACGTCATCAAGGGTCGAAACATCAACAACAACTACCGTATCAGCCGCAAATCGAGTTTATGCGCAATCAGCCCCTGTGTGCATACACTAGCCATTTTGCAATACATGATTTTCTCTTTCGGCAAATCTACTAGCTCGGAATAAAATAAGAGAGAAAATATAGTAGATTACCAAATTATGTAAGTGGCTCGAAACACAAAATCAGGAACCAGACTATTGACGTGTGCATTTGTGCAAATCATCACGCGACGGACTTGCAATCAAGAATTCCGGAAGTCAATCAAGCACGCACCACTGCCCATGCCGAATGGATAGCGGGAACTTTAGCAGGAAGTGCACTGTTTTCGGAATGATCTTTGGGGGTTACTGTACACGGCGTACTGTAAGTAAGTAATGTTTTCGTCAACAGCCTTGAAAGTCGTTTCAATCGATATGGGTGATCTGGGTGCATGTGGTCCCATGCAGTCATCGCTTGCAATGTATTTGAGAGCAGGTTTCGACCCAGTGTAGTTCCGTGGGGATGGGTCTCCCTCGGGTACGCTATCTCCCCTCAGGTGGTACACTATCTCCCCCTCCGTGTAGGGTATACTATCTCCCCCAATTTTAGGCCTAAAATGAGCATTTTTGGTGGCCTTGTTGTAAAAAGTCGCCATAATACCCTTTGTATGAAGAATTTTTTCCTGAAAGGGGCAAAATTAGGTCAAATTTTCTTCCTCAAAAAAGTGACTTTTTCCTGAATTTGGGTCTTCCCCCTCTTCCCCCTCGCGGGGGGTGCACTATCTCCCCGTCCGAAAAAAACGGGGGGGGTCCGCTATCCCCCTTCCGGACCGGGAACTACACTGGTTCGACCTATAGCTGAGCCTATAGCCCAGGACTGAAACGTTGCACAGTATACGTAGAGCAATACCGCTAAACCATGTTGATGATCCTCAAATGCACTGTCACACACTCAACAAATGTCTCGTCACGTGCAAAAATATACAGTGTAAATATCCCATAAATTCTTCGCAGTGGAAATTCTTCAGCTACAAAAGTAGCCAAGGCAAGGCTGGACTGCATGTACATATACATATTTCTAGATGTTTGTACCTACTGTACAGTAGCCTAACGTAGTATATACACTGCATAGTCGACTGTACCGCTCAAGAAACGAGAGAGCGATAGGATGTACATGTATCTGGGACACGGACACACGCTACTGCCCCAAGTTTTGAGCTTTGGCTGGAGCATGGATGCCTCCTAAAAACAAACAAGTCAGCCGGTCTCGTTTCAAAATCTGGCCTTTGTGATGAAAAAGCTACATTTTGCTGCCATGGCCTAGTCTGCAATTTGAAGTGCAATCAAAGAAAGGTACCTAATTCCAGCTTTGGCAGTGCTGGAAAGGCATAGTTACCGTTGATTTTAGCACCGGAAGAGGTATGTAACTTTCTGGCTTTGTCTGCGTGCCAAAATGGAGCCATTACGTGATGGAGTCATATCTCGGTGACGAACAATCTGTTCCCATGTGGTTCGGCATGGTTTTAGTGCCACACAATATCTCATATCAAGTCAAAGAAACATAAAAGTGAGTACCTGCCTAGCAATCGAGTATCGACCGACCTCGATATTGCAAGGAGAATTCGCCCGGATAAAAATTATTAGTAGAATAAAAATGTCGTGCCCAGTTTCTGACGACAAAAAATCCAATTTTTATATTGATGGTCAGACCTGCAAGTTTAATCGAAGTGGTTCATACAGCAAGCTGAAACCGTTGTGCGAAACACATGATCTAATTTTTATGGTATGGTAGCAAAATAAACATAATGTCAAAAAAATCAAAATCGCGACGTTTATCATGAAGGAAACGTGCGGATGTGGGAGTGAAGCCATAACGCAAGGTCAGTATACAACTAGGCTAAGCGTGGAAACCGGAAATATCTATTCCACTTGTTCTATGTATATTCAACCAATTATGATGCATATCGGCAATGTGGAACACGGATTGAAGCATGCGCAAATGTTTCCGCGTTCCGGAATCAGCTTTCAGCACAAGATAGGGAATTGGGGGACTCGGAAATGTCGAGGGATCGGACGGAGAACTTTTGTTTTTGCAATTAAGAACTCAACACAGAAAGCATGCACAAAAGTAATGGTGAAACTACAAGACAGACATAGCAAGGGCGTGCACCTACAATAGTTACGTTCGGCGTAGTATAGTTTGTCAGAGCTTGATTTCTGTCTTGGGACCTCACGAAAGGCGTGCCATCGTACACACCAAACGCCACGAAAACAAGAGTTGCTTTGCGGCTTTAGCATGTTTTTGGGTTATAATGTGCCTCAGAGTAACTATGCCAGTGTAGCAAGAAAGGTTTTTTTTTAAAAATGACTTACGACACTTTATTCTTTCATTTGTTATCGCTTGTTGCAAATCTCAAAAACCACACCTAGTAGGTTTGTAAAATACTTTTAGAGCCCTAAATAGGCCATGGGCGTACGGAGCGCTTATCGCTGTGATTGATATGAAACGCAAGAGTAACATCTCTGCCACGAAAGTCTGAAAAAAGAAGTTCGAACTTCCTGGACCTGAATGTCCAGACTGCTCATGGTGCAAAGACTCATTCTCCGACTTAAGCTTAGCACGAACTGCGCTGGTTCCAAAACGTTCAGCCAAAAAATTATGGTCATCAGAATACCCCGGGACCGAACAACCGCACACAATGAACGGACGAAGGGAAAAGCGCGTGTCCCACAGTTACAGTAACAGTGTCATTTACAACAGTTTGTTTCAAAATATATAAAGCCGTGAAAAAATAGGCTAACAACTCTTTTGAGCAGATGATTTAAAGCGCCATTTAGGAGCTTTAACGATATCGGTCACAAAGTGGTCTTAAAAACCGATCACAAACGCGTTTGAAGGACGCACGTGAGTGTGATCCGCAAAGGAAAAAGTGGGCTAACTCTGTTGTAGTCGATGCAAGTCGTCTTATATACGGTCCCATCGCGTTTAGAACGAGGGGAAGGATAATCAACTGTTCGTGTGGACGACGTTAGAACAGGTCAGCACATGGGCAACAACGCGTCGCGCGCGTTTTTAAACAGCACAAACAAACGGAAGTTTTCAAATTCAAATCGAGCGCTGGGCTCCAGAACCGCGCTTAATCTGAATCTGAGCGGGTTACGCGCCGATTCAGAAATTGCTAATCCCCGGTTGGGTCTATCATATTTGTACGCTTGTCCCAACGAAAGGACGGGTATACCAAAGCTATAGGCCACCCACATAAAAATTGTAGCATTCGCATCAACTCACAGTCGCAACGTTTTTTAGTGACGTTGGGTCCTTTCCACACTTAACACTACAGTCTGTGCCAAACGTGCACTTCAGTGGCGCAAATTACTCGCCAAGTTTAACAGGGAAACAGTTTTGACGAATGCACTGGTCAAGGGCCCTAAAATTAAAGCCATCATCTCGTCATTGCAAGTGCGATTGCGTGAAAGCCCACCACGTGGAAAACATACTATGTATGTGCAATTAGATTGGACCATGTAGAATTTGGGATTGAAAATCTGTCAGAGAGGCCTCCAGCATGGTTGAAAACAATGTTCTGCAGACAACTCAGACTTCCAGTTCGGTTTCCGTGCCAGTTGCTCCACCACGGACGCGCTGATGTGTTTCAACACGATTGTCACGAAAGGCCTCAATGAATCAGGACATGTCACTGCTGTGTATTTCGACATTGCGAAGGCTTTTGACAAAACACCCCATTCCTTGTTGTTGCAATGTTTGTCTGATGAATATGGTGTACCTGACTCTCTTGTAAAACTACTGAAATCCTATTTGACCGATCGCTCTCAAATTGTCAGCGTAGGTTCGTGTCATTCTCGGGCTTTGCCTGTTCTTTCTGGTGTTGCTCAGGGTTCTGTGCTTGGTCCTCAATTATATGGTGCGTATGCTAATTCCGCTCCAAAACTGAAATTGAGTCTGAAATTGTCTGATTGCACTGAAGTTGTATTGTTTGCCGATGATCTTGTTTTGATTCATGTCATGCGTACAGACCAATGCTGTGCTCACTTGCAGGCAGACGTGAACTCAATCACCGAGCATTTCTCATCAAAACTACTCACAATCAATCCCAACAAAACCAAAATCCAACATTTCACTCGGTCCAGTCCACTTCTGACTGCTCCCATCATTACTGTCAATGCTGAGCCTGTCACTGTTGTGCAATCACATAAATATCTTGGTGCTGTTATTGATTCCAAATTTGATATGTCTGATCACGCTACTGTTACTTGCGCTCGAGTGAAACGTAATGCTGGATATTTGAATCGTGTGTTGCTTCGTGATGTTTCATTGAATGTTCGTCGATACTTCTATGTTACATTGTTGCAATCTGTTCTCTTGTATGCCATTGAAGCCGTATATCCCACCCATAATCGTGACCGTGACTTGTTTGAGCGAACTCAAAAGTATTGTATTCGTCTGTTTCTCGGAAATTGGAATCGTGATGTTGATTATACTACCCTACTTGATTTGTTTGGTGTTCGTGCTATCAGCTCAATTGTTTTCTCTAGGCGTATGAAATTGATGCACATGTATGTCTGTGGTTTCCGTCATTTTCCTGTTGGCTTTATTGTGCTGAAAACTACTGTGTCAAATCGCAAAAGTTCTCGTTCCAATCATTCCCGTGCTGTTACGGTACCCAGATGCAAATATTCAGTCTTGTCCTCTTCACCTCTTGTATTGATGTCCAATGTGTACAACTGTTTGCCTGCTGATATTGTTGTGTCCAAATTTTCAAAATTTTGTAAATGGGTGTCCAGCGATGAAGGTGTACTGTATGTGAAAGAAAAGTCGAAATTGCACAATGTTCAGATCGTGTTGTGGTGTGGCGCGTAAACGTTATTGTATGTGTCAGTTGCATAACGTTGTCATTATTATATAATTGAATTATTATATTCATGCAAATGTACTCCAACTCTTTATTTTATTGGTGCCGGCTAAATTGTAAAACCCTAGGTATTCATCGTTACTGTCACGCCTCGAGCGGTTGTTGATGCTTACCCTTTTCGTGTCTGAAACGAAATAAAGTGCTACTACTACTAGACAACTATATTTTTGCCCCAGTCTGCCCACGAGCAGTCCTCCAGCAAATAATGAGATACAAATTGAAAAAGCTCACATATTCCACAAAGGAATGTTTACAACGAGAAAGGACACATTATGTCTTCTAAATATCCAAATTTCTGGATATCGGAACTCACAGAACCAGTCATTTGACATTTGACAGATGAGAGCAGGGACAAAAAACTTGATCGGCTCGGACAAGAACAACACTTAAAACGAAGGAAACAAAAAATACTCGGCCGTAATGTGACAACAGCAATGCATCAGCGTGGCCGGGTGTTAAGTTGTTTAGTGTTTCTAGTTCCGCGTCTCGTAAATCTACTTCACGGATGGCCTCAAGCCACCAGTTGTCGGGAAAACAATTGCTTCAAGCACGCGCATCCTTCCAAGTTGCAACCAGTATATATCAAGTGAAAGCCGAACAAATCATCTGGTACCAAGCAAAAAGCACAACAGGCCGAGTGTGTAGTTTGTTAGATTTGTACGTTTCTGGACAGTTTAAGACAAAGACGGAGCTTTTTAACGCGCGAGGCTATGCAGTCCCGGAGCCTGTTTGCCTTAAAGGGCTCGGGACATAACCGAAGGAAGGGTAGCAGGACATATTGTTACATACCGTTGGAAAGCATTCCAACAGCCTATGTCACGCACAAATTTTAAGCCTCTTTGAGGTTCGCTATCTCTTGGTAGAGCGACTTTTCGTTCCAGAAAAAAGTGAATTTTTGCACAAATTGGAACGACCGGTGCAGAAACCCCAAATGAGTTGAAGGTCAAGTAACACATGGATAGGATTACAACAGCTTTCTAATAGCTTACCATCACAACTTCAGTCGCTCAAAGCATTGCTTCACACGGTGAGGGTGCGAAACGTTGCAAAAATCGGCCTTATTTTTCGAGAACACAAGTTTGTCCCTAAATTTTGAGGCCACGCTTAGCGCTGCGAAAATAAGAATGCAATGGGGAAATAGAGCATCGTCGAAAGTACCAGAAAATAAGGTTTTAAATTTTTTAACTCCTGGCTGGCTCCGTGACAGGCCTAAAAATCCATTAAATTGCCGCTAAATTAGGTGGTTACATTCATCGCCAGAATTGTGACACATAAAGGCTGTAGATTATATACAGACACATACACATACATATATATAGACACATACATATAGACACATACAGATTGTATCGGATTCGAAACAAAAAAATGAGAGAAACGCCTGTTTTAACAACCTATCAAGGTCCGAAGACCCCAAGGTCTACAGATCTCTCGGGTCAGCCATACTAACCTGAATATGATATTCAGCTATAAATGCTTATTGTGAACAGCTCTCGTAAATGTGATAGCACCAAACAATGTATCTCGGGAGTAGCTTTCGAATGATATATAACAAGCCCCAATAAATTCTTACGCTTAAGGGCAGAGGTTAAAAAATTGCTTTTTTGACGATTCTGGAATGAACCGTCACGTCACCGTGTGCGATTTCGGAATTTTGACCGTTTCTTGTCCATAACAAGAGATAGTATGGGCATGTCATACATCGTTCGATAGCTAATTCAGAGCTACATCGTTTGATGCTATTAAATATGCAATAGTTCTTAACAGCAACGACTTATAGCCAAATATCTTATTCAGGCTGGCATGGCTGCAGCAGCCGGACCATGGGGTTTGAAGTCTTGAAACTCATCTAGATTGTTGGACTGTGCGTTTATCTGACTTTCTCGTTTTCAATGCAATGCAATACGTGGCTTATTTACATCACATTTCCGTCAATGAATGCAACTATGCAGTTCAGTGCCAATTTTTAGGTCTTTTTCGGCCTGTCACGCCGCTATATAAGTGTTTTAAAATTTAAAAACCTTATTTTCTGGTACTTTCGAAAATTTTTCTAATGCATCTTCATTTCTGCAACACAAAGCGCGGCCTCAAAATTTAGAGACAAACTTGTGTTTTCGAAAAATGTGGCCGATTTTTGGAACATTTCGCACCCTCACCGAGTGAAGCAATGCTTTGAGCGACTCAAGTTCTCATGATAAGTTATCCAGAAGTCCCATGCACGTGTTACTTGACTTTCAACTCATTTGTAGTTTCTGCACCGGTCGTTTCAAGTTGTGAAAAAATTCACTTTTTTCTGGAATGAAAAGTCGCTCCACCAAGAGATAGCGAATCTCTAAGGAGCTTAACATTTGTGCGTGACATATGCTATCACAGTGCTTTCCAACGATGTATAACACTGCGCTCTGCTGCCATTCCTTCGGTTGTGTCCCGAGCCCTTTAAACGTTGATTTCAAGAACTGTTGAACATTGATGGTACAACACGTTGGTCTCAATTGATGCTCCAACACCTGCCGT
>JASAMV010007861.1:0-56413 GCA_030248065.1 Rhynchonema sp. JSB1_4 | reverse complement strand
TAGTGTACCTGGCGCGGCGGTTAGTGTACTAGTGTACCTTGGTCGCGGCGGTTAGTGTACCTTAGGGGGGACCGGGGACCCCCCTCCCCCCCAGGAACTACCGTAAAAACCTAAATAGAAGGGGGGGCTCTATTAACTCACTGACCCCATTTTGGGGGGGCTCTATTCCGGGGGGGCCTCTATTGACTGACTATTCACTGACCCGAACCTGAAAAAATTGTTTCCAGAAAAACCCCCAAAAACCCCTAAAAGGGGTTTGAAATGATGTTTTTTCGCTTGTAATCGCATTTATTCGTGTCTATTCGTCAATAAGAGGCGTATTATGTGCTCTGAACGAACAACAAACGTGCATAAATGTACCTGTGCACCACTATCAAGCGTTAATACACTACTGTATAGGGGATGTTACTTAGGGGGGGGCTCTATTCCGGGGGGGGGGGCTGTATTTAGGTTTTTACGGTACACTGATTGAGACCCGAAATGTGTTGACGATAGATACCGTATTGTCGGAAATATGGGGGGTTATATTTTTCATTTGGCCCCCGACGAAAGAAATCATTGTTAATAATGCCCATAAAAATGGCTTGTTTTCGGTATTTTCTAACTTCAACAGCGGCAATTGTGCTTAAAAAGGTGTATTCTGTTGTGTACGCAAGCTTAAACAACGTTTGACACAACAACACTGCCCTACCATACCACTAATCTGTGGCACGGTGAAGGTTGGGGGTGGGGTTCTATTAATGGGGGTTCTATTTTTGATTTCGAGCCATTTAGGGGGGTTCAATTAATGCGGGGGTCAATTAATGGGGGGTTGTATTTCCGACAATACGGTAGATGACCCAAGTCCGAAATGGGTCGCCAAAAATCAAGGTATAGTATAGTGTACTAAGCACATAATAATGTGTAAATATTAATGAAAATGTACTTAGATGTACTAAATCCGCGCGTAGCGCGCGGTTTTTTGCCTATTTGGGACAAAAAATACCGATTTTGAGCCATTTTGAGGCAAAAATACCCATTTTCGGGTCGAAATATGTTGACGATAGATAGATTGTTCCCAGAATTTGTTGACGATAGATAGATTTGCCCATAAGTGTTGACGATAGATAGATGAATTTGGGGGGACCCCCACCCCAAGGAAAAAAATTTTTTTCCTCATTTTCTTTCCGAATAGGAAAAAAAGGAAATATTTCCTTCTTTTTCCTTTTTTGCGACCATTTTTTTTCGAAATTATATCGTAATGGCATCTAAGAAAAACAACATTTTCAGAACATTTTATCGACACGGTGACATTCTGGCGAGCCATTAGGCTGAAAACAAGACAGTTCGGTTGTGAACATTTGGAAATAATATATTTTGAGGATAGTCAACCTCGAAAGACGGCATTGTAGCAGAGAGAGACAGAGTGCGACGTGATTGAGTGCTGATTCATGTTTATTAATTTGAACACAATAGAACAAAACAAACGAATGAAGATATCGTATTTACCGTATTCCCTAAAATACAAGGGGGGCTTGTATTTTTTTCACTGACCCCATTTAGGGGGGCCGTATTTTTGGGGGGCTCTATTTTTGGGGCATAGTAGTGGCTGGGGGGTTTGGGGGGTTACCCCCTCTCAGTGTAGTTCCTGGTCCGGAGGGGGAGATAGCGGACCCTCCGTTTTTTTCGGAGGGGGAGATAGTGTACCCCCGAGGGGGGGGGAAGACCCAAATTCGGGAAAAAGTCACTTTTTGAGGTAGAAAATTTGACCTATTTTTGCCCCTTTTTGGAAAAAATTCTTCATAAAAAGGGTATTTTGGCGACTTTTGAGAACATTGACCTGAAAATCACACATTTTAGGCCTAAAAATGCCCATTTTAGGCCTAAAAATGGCCATTTTAGGCAAAAATTGGGGGAGATAGTGTACCCGGAGGGGGAGATAGGGGGATAGTGTACCACCCGAGGGGGAGATAGCGTGCCCGAGGGGGTGACCCCCCCTCCCCCCCAGGAACTACACTGCCCCCTCTCAGTACTTACCTACCACAAAACCCGAGCGGGGTTGGGGGGGGGTGAGTACTTACCTCTCACAACTCCAAATCATACCTCTCACAAGCAATTTTATACCTTTTTAAGGCAAAAATCGGTGTTTTTCGACCTTATTTTCCCAAAAGTCCCAACCCCCCCCCCCTGCCCCTCCCCCCAGGAACTACACTGCTGCTCTCTCTCCTTTTGTTTCAGGCATGTTCGGGTTCGGCATTATATTTCAATGAATCACGCAAGAAACACCTGTTTGCGTGTGTGATACAAGAAAAATTCAAGGATTGTGTTGAGTCAGTCAGTGGTCGATCATGGAATCGTCGTTCGACAATGATGGGTGTCTGATTATTGACGAGCCGAGCTCGGTCGTGGGCGGTCATAAAAATTGGAATAATCAACAAAATCAAATGAGCGTGAACGACGAAATTCCGAATCTGGGGAGCGATGAGCACAGAACAAAACACTCTGCTGATGATGGCGATCTAAAATCGGCGCTTGAACAAATTGGCCAGGATCGTGAAATCCAGCAGCTAGAACAGCCGTCCACGTCCGGCGGATTAGCTGATGTTTCAAAAACACCGCCGACAATCTACGACGACCCCGACGGCGTATTCGGCTGCGATGATCTGACGTCATTTCTTGACGAACCCATCAATCTGGACGCCTTGCTGGGCGCAGCCACCAGCAGTGCGTACCTGACCGAAACTCTGTCAAACACACCGCCCAAGGTCAATTGTCCACCGCGTCCCGTGCGAGTGCCGCGAGAACGGAAAGAAAGAGAATCGAGTGTTGACAATTTGTCGACTGAAGGCGCAAGTCTGGATCTGGTGGAATCCGAGCCGACGAATTTGTGCGATTTGGGCTCGACTATTGATGTTGATGCTGGCGGGCCGAGATTTCGGACCACTTTTATTGGTGTGTTCGGGTTTTGTTTTTTTCATTTTACAATAAGCAAGAACGTCATAAAAGCGGATTACAGCACTGCGTTTGTGTTTTCAAGTGTTTGCAAAACATTTTCTTGTCGTGCGCAGAGCAGGGTCTCAATGAATGGAGCTTGTTCCTCATCTGGGCTGGAATAAACTTAACAAAGGCAACAGTAGTGATAGTTGATAAAATAGGCACCATCCTTGTACCATATTCCAAGATTTACATGCGATGTTGTAATTTGCCACAAGATTTTGTGCTTTTTAACAACAATGTTGATTTTCCAAATTCAATATGCAGACTCGGTGCTGGCGCGTCGCACAGCCAAATGTTTCGTTTCGGTCGATGATCTCGAAGACCGACACCGACCGAAACCGAAAATCAAGGTCGTCATCAGTCGGAGACGATCCGAGAACTCGGTGTTGGTGATCTCGTCAACGTCGAATATCGAACATGATTTTGACGACGACCCACCCAAGTCTCGAAAACGTCGGTCGCGACACGGATCGAATTCGAAATCGAGGACCCACTCCACGTCGACGTCACCAACGGCGGATAATGATGAATTTTATTCGAATAATGACTCGTCTATGGTCAATGACCAGGTGGGCGAACTCGTGAATATCGAATTGGTTTTGCTAATAATAACCTTTGAGAAAAAATTGCTCCAGTGACCAACCAAACCATCCAGCTCTGTGGATGGGGCTGGAATTTTTTTTGAATGAGCGTGTACTTGCATATTTTTCCGCAAACTAGTTTTTTTTGGAAAAACCGTTTTTTTGGAAAAAACCGTTTTCTTCGAAAATAAAACGTTTTTTTCCAAATATGTTTCCAGTGCTTAAAGGGCAAATTGCGCATTCCTAATCGCCTTTCAAACTCCACAGGTGTTTAGACAGTCGTGTGGGCATCACGAAAGACGAAAAACCAGGTACAAACTATCAAACGTGTACCCAGGAGAAGCAGTTTAAAGGGAACAATCAGAAAGAAAATTGTTTCCGCACCACTGACGAACAACTTTGTTTCCTTGATGCCTGAAAAGTTCACAAATGACCTTCACATCAAAAAAAACTGCCCAACCGGTAGTTTGACCCAAAGTAGCAAGCACAACTGCAAAATACTCGCGTTCAAACAACCCCCTTGCAATATCAGGCAAGTGTGAGTTCTCAGTCGGAACGGACATGCGACAGTCCCGGTGACTCGGATGTACACAATATCGTCGATCAGAATGCGTTGGTGTTGCACTGCTGCAATTTGGTGCAAAGCGCGCTGTACCCACTCGGCGGACCGCTGAAAACCATTGAGCACGTGCCGAACTTCATTGAAAAGGTGCGGCTGTTGTTTCCCTAATTTGAATTCTTTTTTCAACGGCAAGAAGTTGAGTTGTGTTGATTTAGGGTTTGTTTGTCTTGTGCCCCGTTAAATGAAATCAGAATTCGTAGCAACTTTGGAACATTATTTTCTTGGCGTCCAGTCCAGCGTCACTGACAAATCCTGTTTATTTTTTCGAAGTGCAAGTTAGTTAGTATCTCCGCATCATCCGGTTTGTGTGCATTTCCCTTTTCCGTTTGTCAGATATTTCTGAATGCCTTCTGCACCAATAATTCACCTTTTGTTGAAAATTTCTCTTCATTCCATTCCAGCTGAAAGAAGAAATCCAGGAGCATCGTTGCATCGAGTCGGCTTTGCAGGAGAAACTGTCCCGATTGTTCACCGAACAGTCGCAATTGTACGATAAGTTATTGAGTCTGGTTGATAAATACGGGGCTGCATCTGGGGAGGATGAACAGGACAGACTGTCGTTGGGCACCGCTGCTGACACGTCACCACAGATGATGGTGTGATGTTTCCAATTTTGTACTTGCATTTATACTGTTGTGCGAGTCAGTGCCGTGGGCCCGGTCCACGGAAACTGAATTACCTGAACCTACGGCTGAGCCCAAACCTAAACTAATTTTTGCTACTTGATCGTTCGGTGACGCGGATTCTTGCAGCATCGATACGCGACATTAACTTGCCAAATCACAAAAACATTGGTTTGATTTGTTCCAAAATTAAAAAAAAGCGCGACTCCAACCGAAATTTAAAGTAGGCGGGTTACAGTAGGCTCAGGCTTGCGTCTAGGTTTAGCTACAGGTTTTGGCTACAGTTTAGGTTTAGGTAATTTTGTTTCTGTGGACCGTGCCCAGTGTAGCTCGCGCTGGATCCTGCCTTAGGCTTGGTTTGTAGTTTAGTTTTTTGGCTTAACTGTAGGCGTGAGCTTGTGACTGCAGGAAGGGAAGCCGGGCTAAGCGAGGAGAGCACAGTCGTAAATGTAGGTGCTTGTATCTGGCCATATCCCCAAACCACGGCCGGTGCGAGCTGTACTACCATCCATGAGTGTATGTTCCGCTAAACGAATCGTTTTTGGGTCATTGAGTCATTGAAAGTGGGCGTTTATAGTCTGTTTCAAGGATCATCAATCGTTGTCAGTATTATGAAACATTTGTTGTCTTATCGTATGTGCCGTAACAGTCTTTCATTCAAGTCGTGTTTTTGATACCCAACTGCCGGTTTTATGATTTGATATTTTCATTATTTGGAATACTTTCTTTCTTACTCTTTTGTTGTTATCATCGAGTATTGTTTACTATTATTACAGTAATCGAATCTGCTCTTTTCTTACGGTTTTCTTTTTATATATTTCTCTAGTTTTTCACTGTCATTTCGATAGCTCGTCACGTTTTTGTGGTTGCACTTTATTTTCAACACCGGATGATACCTGTACCGCTGTACCTGCTTTCTTTCTGATACAGTCGAATAATGTGGCAAGATAAAACCAATGAAGAACGTTCATGTGCTGAGAATGAAGCGAACAACCCACCGGCATATCCGTCTTTGAGTTTTGCAAATCAGAAAGTCTCAACTGAAAACAGTAACAAGGTATACTCTGACAATTCTTTTGGGAGAAACTTTTCAAACGCGTTGCCTGATCCGTAAAGCGCATGATGCGTGCACTGGCTATAGCGGTCACGTGAGTTCTGTAGCCAGTGCACGCATAATGCGCTTTACGGATCAGGCAACGCGTTTGTAAAGTTTCTCCCAAAAGAATTGCCAGAGTATACCAACTATACGATTTTTAGTAATTGTTTGTGTCGGTCGCTAATTACCACTTGTTTTCATGTTTGAGGTTTGCAGCTATTTTTAGTTATGCCGCCGGCGGACACCGACAAACATCCTTTGTTGTTGATTGCATAACTGATTTGATGCCGCCTTGTTTTGGTCGCTTGTGGGGAGGGTGGGGTGCATGTTGTCTGCGCGAATCTTTGTGGTGTCTGCCAAGCCTTTTTGCGAAACGACGCGCTCGCACGCTAAACCTGCTTTGAAAGCCGGTTTATCTGGCACAATGATTGCCTGACTGTCAAGGCAACATTTTTTCGCAGTTCGAGCTTCACAGACTAGTTACGTGGCATGACATGGACCCTGAGTGACTCACGGGGGTTGGAGTTCCGACAAGTTTACGTACTGTATTAGTCACATGATGGCAGTACATGGCGCTCGGCACACGTGAAAACAAATGTACATGCGCACATTGACACATGATGCATCGTAACACATGAATCATTTTGCGCGCATGCTCTGACATGGGCTACAAGGGGAAATCTCCGGTAGTTTCATCATTTGTTCTCTGGCCATCGTTCGGGTTCGATACAAAGATATACATTTGTTGAACTATATTTCTTCAAGATGACTCAGCGTATTCGCAATTGTTTTTCTTGACAACCACGAAACTTGAATCTTGTAAGTCAAGCATTCTTCATTTCGAAACAAAAGCACACCACACAACGAGATTATAGTTTCATATCGCGCCTGTTTTTTTTGTTCTGAAACACCGTTCAATTGGAAAACTTTTGTTTTCGTCAAAATATTTCCATATCTGCATTTGCGTATCGCAGCAAGCTCGGAAATACGATTGATTAAGATCACGATTTACTGTGCCAAGTGATCGCAGATGCATGATCCTGTTGTTAGTATACCTATTATTGTTTGCGCAAAAATAATAACGCACCACTAAATACGTTTGCCCCCAAATGTGTGGTAGTTTGTTCGTAATAATGATTGGCATCAAATATTAATGGTAAATCACATCAAGCACAGCTGCAGCGCAGTGTGTGTGTGTGTGTGTGTTTATTTTTACCTGTGATTTTTTAGTGGGCACATTTGACTTTTTAGTACGCAGGGATCTGTGCATACACCGGTCCTGATTTTCATTTGTCAAACGTTAGGTAAATTGTCATCCATGCATGGAGTAAATTCGTGCACATGGGGCATAATATGATGTTTCACAAGCACCATAATACTGTTCCATCCAAAACTATCCATTCGAAAATTGGCACTGACGATGACCTATAAGTGCACCAAAGGAAGATAAACCAAGTTCAAATTCAAAGTTCAAGCGCGCAACAAACTTCCTATCACGCACTGTGCGCCAAATTAGGTAGCCACAACCTGTTCCGGCGCATTATATCATCATCAAATTATAAACCGACTGTTCTATATGTGCAGTCTTATGGCCATGGGACGGGCGGGTTTGTCCGTTGTTTATTTGCAGCAGTCGAAAACTGAAATCATGTGATCTCAATTTGTATGATTTGTGCAGGTGTGCACTATTTTGGGTACATGCGAATGTCCTTTTTTTATTTTTTCGTCATGAACGCCAAGTTTTAATCTACATTATCTCAACTGCATACAGTGTTGTCATCACGCATCAGGTGTTTTTGCTCTTCGTTTGATTGTCAACCGAAGGACTGGAACAAATTCAATTGATTCAATAAGATTTTATAATACCTTACACAGCTTTATAATACCTACACAGCCTGTTGTTCTAACAATGGAGCGTGTTCCGGCTTCAAAGTAATTTGAGTCAATCATTACATAGCTGTGTAGCAAAGTGCATGTATGACATTTTAGTGAGTCGGCCTTTCGTCTGCCCGTGTCCAATGCGCGCAAAGTGTTGCGAAATACAGTAATTGCAAATGTTTACAGGAAAATTACCATGTGCATTTCAGAAGCTTTGTCCAAAAACGACAAGTATATAATTCAGCTCAGAACAGCTGAAGCGCTAATCATGCTCGTGTCAAGCATTAATCAGAGTATGGTCGATCCATACAAGCAATTTGACCGGCGCATTTCGAATATTTCGGATGATCTCGGGTCACCCATGAGCTACGGGACACCTGATGAGGCTACATTTGAGGATATCAGACTTACGTCACCAACGTCGCCACCCGGTATGTGATAAGTCACTTTATCGCGAAGTGTGCTAGCACCCACTTGAGTACAAAATACAGTTTGGAACTTCTCTTGTCGATGGTAAACTCATTTCAAAAACCGGAATCGTAAAACCATCGATTTCAACCCATCTTCAGCGCCCCGGCGCGAGCTCTCTGATTGCCCTTATGTTTTCTCAAGTTTCAAACTTCTGACAAGCTCTGGCAACGTTTGATGCGAAGCAAGACTATTTCAAGTCGAGCGGTTGCAGTACCCAGATCATTGTGAAAAGTTTATCAGACATCTTCATTGCCTCACATAAACTTGCAGACTACTGCTCAATCGCGATGCCATCATCAAATATCGGGCACAAGCAGAGTGCAACCTCCTCCGCACCAACGTCAGCAACACTCGACCAGGCGGTACGCGCCGGACGGCATTTCAGCTACGACAAAAGGATCGGACTAATTCTCACCGTCGGTCAACAACAGTACAATTTGGGACACAGTATGCCGCCGATGGGAAAAATTGATGAACAAATAATCGATCACCAAATTGCAAAACCGCCCCGATTCACGAGCCTGCGCGTGTTTGGCACGTTCGTAATTGTGTTTCTCGCTTTCGCCGCCCTCGCATTCTGTATCTTTATGGCCATAAGAGTTGCGCAGTGAAAACGCAGTTTTTTTTACAAATGCTCGCCAAACTGTATAATGTCCTACTGATGTGCGATTTTGGGGCAACGGAGCACATGGTTACTACTTCAATACTGTTCGGTCGCAAGATTGTGGTGCGTGAAACATCAACTGGCCAAGTTATCAGGTCACCGGCACTTTTGCTTTTGCTCTTCACTCGATGCACAGTCTTGTGCGCTGATGTTTCATCAGGTTTCAACGGAGACGCAACTGGAATCGGTATTGGTCGATATCGACACGTGAGCTGAATAATATTCCAATAATGTACATAACACATAAGTTTTGGTTTTATACAAATCAAACAATTGTTTGTTCGAGCATTCACCTTTGTACCATGTTCAAAATTGTTTCCGAAAACCTCCGGTCGAACGTCTGTTGCACATTATAAACAACAATAATCTGTGATACTGTATTTTCTTTGGAATCGATATGCAAACGATTTGTTTGTTGTTTGTTTCGTCGTTCTGGGCTATCATACTTGCTTGTGTAGGTACAAATATTGTATTATTTTTACGTTATTAAAGGTTTAGAAGTGTAATGTCAATAAAATGTGCGTTATTAGTTTGTTTTATTCATAATAAATTGTTCGAGTGCGTTTTTTGCATCCCGCGGCGCAGCGGAAACAAAAATGTTTCAAAAGCCGTTGCGCGCAAGAGATGAAAGTATAGTCCAGCCACCAGCTCATGAGACGACTTTTTTTAAAGCTTGCTTGGCCGCATTCAAAAAATGCTCCAGATACACGTGTTTTCGCAAACAAAAGAAAGAGATTGGCTGAGGGAGATGATGACAAGTTCCAGCTGGCTGACCTCAATTTGTTGCGTGCTTACGCGAACAGCAGCGTTGTTCAGCACACAAACGTTTTGGGAGTCAAAAGGGAATTTACGCACCGAGTGGAGAGCGTGTTTTTAAAAAATACGTGCGTTTCTCTTTCTTTCATTTCCGAAATACGTGGAACCGGAACATTGTTGGATCCGCACAAGCCAATTTCAAAAAAAAGTCGTCTCATGAGTCCGTGGCTGGACTATACTTTTGTAGTTTTTGTTGGAATAACAAAGTCACGTTCGTGTCAAAAAGTAGCAAGACAGATTTTTGAAGGTCAGATCTCCAATGTTTCTTCATGTTAATTTTGACGCGATCGTGATCGCATTGATTGTCTAAGGATTGACCGATAGGATTTTTAACCCCCAGTAGAAAAGTACATGGGGTGTGACAAATCATTTTTTATTAGGGTCACGGCGAATAGTTTGTAACGAAAAACTTGTTAAAAGTCTGTAATATTCAAATCCAGTTATACCAAAGCTAAAAGCTCACGCCTGTTTTTTCGTTTGTCCGTAGTAACACCTCCACAGTTATGCATCGCAGCTTCACGAAACAAATAAACAAACCCACCCAGGTATAATAATAAAGATGGATAACGAAATAATAATAATCAAATCATCCAAGCACGGCGTACAACAAACAATTTGGTCACTAAGGCGATACGTGAAGTGAAACAGCTAAGTGCCTGCAACCGGCTTTCTATAAATTCAAGACTATTATTTCGAAGCTGTTAGACAAATTGTTGCGCAGCTACATTTACACCTCAGAGAAATACATATCTTTTTTCCCACGGCGCGTAACAAAACGTTTTGTATTTATGCCATGTATGTACATATATTTAGAAAAAAAGTATATTAGCAAAATATATATACAGCAAAAACTCGTTGCCATTCATCGCCTTCGGCCGCAGAGACAGAGCCCAGAAATGACCGGTAGGATACACGTGGTGTGCAGTCATCACTTTGTGATAAGACGACAAAGTATTCATTTCGAATAATGTGATATTATTTAGATAACCTCTGTGAAGTCAAGTGGGTCAAGTCGGGCGGAGGTCACTTGAGACAGTAGTATACGTCAAGACAAAGTCTCGGTCCTCTGATGTGTGTGCATCATAGTACTTGATTACGTATTCTGTCTATCTAAACAATGTGTACCCACACTGAAGAATCCGTGAGGCCAGACATTTTGATATTATTTTTTCACAATAATAATCAGTGATCCAAAACTGTTGCAAATTGTCAGAAACATAATTGCGTGCTGTTTTAACGTTGTTTCTTAAAAGATTTTAAGTCACATCAGCGAACTAAATTTAGTTTTCAGATATTTTCAGAAAAAACAAAATGCATCGTGAACTCATATTACTGTTGATCACATGGAGCACCATTGGTAAACTAAATCTCCTTTTTAATATTTTCGTTGATTAAAATATGATGTGACAGCAGTATTATGTCAACCATTTCAGGGAGCGCCCAGGTAAAACGTTCCATCAAAGTGAGTGTGCTTGATGTTTAATTTTTTAACTAAACAAAGCATTCTCCAATTATTGAAACATCTGCCAGTGCACATTGGGTGATATTTTCGAAACGGTGTAAAGGTCAGTTGGGTGTAAAGGTCGGTGGAAAGCTCGGCGTGAGAAAGTTCAGTGTAAGCTCGGTGTAAGCTTGAAACATTGCACGCTGAGCAAGCAGCAGACGCGCGTTTCTAAACGAAAGGTCAACTTTGATGGTTTGCTGTGCAAGCGTAAAGCGTTTGTTTGCAAGCTGGTTGCACAAACGCTTTAAAGGAATATTTGTAATTTCCCTAACATTTCGCCGCCAGGCTGTTGAGAAATTGAACATTCATTGACGGCGGTGCCAAAAATTTTGACGTCACTACCTGATCGCAGCACGAAATCAAAACGGCTCCATGTTACGAAATTTATAAATATCGTTTAGAAACGCTTGTGCAACCAGCTTAAATGAACCATATAGCAAACAAACGATCTACACTTGCACAGCAGACTGTCAAAGTTGACCTTTCGTTTAGAAACGCGAGTCTGCTGCTTGCTCAGCGTGCAATGTTTCAAGCTTACACCGAGCTTACACTGAACTTTCTCACACCGAACTTTCCGCCGACCTTTACACCCAACTCACCTTTACACCGTTTCGAAAATATCACCCATTGGGTGATATTTTCGAAACGGTGTAAAGGTGAGTTGGGTGGGTGATATTTTCGAAACGGTGTAAAGGTGAGTTGGGTGTAAAGGTCGGTGTAAGCTCAATCGAAAGCTCGGTCGGTGTCAGCTCGGTGTAAACATGAAACATTGACTGCTGTTAACGTGGAATATTTCATGTTTACACCGAGCTGACACCGACCGAGCTTACACCGACCTGTACACCCAACTGAGCTTTACACCGTTTCGAAAATGCCACCCAATGTATAGTCTTTCATTTTATTCTCGGTCCAAACAAAGTATACAGCAAATGTTTCATCGCAACAGCAGCCATCAAGTAACACGCATGTTTCGAGCCACGTTGTCGACCTGTTGGTTATCATCCACGACGATGACTGCTGTTTTCAAGGCGTTGAAACATTTTCTGTATACCGCCTCTGGACTCTTATAAAACGGAAAGACTATATATGTTGTCACAATGCGTTCAAGCTAATGTTTCAAAACAGCATAAAATGAGCTTGTCACCGCCGCAGAGTCCGCTTGGCGTCGGCCCAATGAAATGCCCTGACGGCGGGCCAAGCACAGCAATTGAGTGTAACCCGAAGAAACCCTGGCCGCAATGTCCGCCCATGTCCTATTGTTATGTGACAAATGCGGTCGACCTCGGGCCGTACTATTGCTGTGAAGTTTGTGAGTGCATTTTTTTCTGTCGTTTTCTCGAAACTTGAATTTCTTTTGATCACTATATAATTAAACTTTAAAATGGACGAAATTTCTAGCGAATTACCAATATTTGTCGTATCCTGGACCGGCGTGGAAACATTGGTATAGAAAATCACTGGGCAGCGCGTACTTTGGTAAGCCAGCGCGCTGACGGCACAAAAATTAACTGCACACTCAGCACAGAAATTCAGCTTTCATTCACGCACCATTTTTAGCACAATAGTGGAACACACACACACACACACACACACACACACACACACACACACACACACACACACACAGCCACCAGCAAATAATGCGCGGGTTGAAACATCAGCCTGTCGGCACACACACACACACACACACACACACACACACACACACACACACACACACACACACACACACACACACACACACACACACACACACACACACACACACACACACACACACACACACACACACACACACACACACACACACACACACACACACACACACACACACACACACACACACACACACACACACACACACACACACACACACACACACACACACACACACACACACACACACACACACACACACACACACACACACACACACACACACACACACACACACACACACACACACACACACACACACACACACACACACACACACACACACACACACACACACACACACACACACACACAAACCCGCACAATAACTTTCTGTTCATCATTCGAAAGAAAAAGAAAACCTTCGGCAAGTCGTTTTTCAGGGTCAACCCGCGGTGCAGTGTTGCGACCGACCGGTCCACTACCGGGTGCCTCCCCGGCCCTACCGGCCCCACCCTTTGCCCCACAACCTCGGCAGCCAAACCCGGCATTTGCGGTCCGTCCCGCTGTCGTGGTTCCCTCCATTCCCATCACCCAGCCGCGAGCGGTGCAACCCCAACCCCAGGTCAGAGTCGGGGTAGCGCAACCCCTTCAACCCGAACCATATCAGCCTAAACCGCAACCCTACCGTCCGCAACCGCAGCCCTTCCAACCCGAACCGCAAACGGGAGCGTGGACGTATCCGGTACGTTGATGGTGAAGTATATGGGCTACTTGTAATTAATGGGCGGCAAATGATAAATTTTGCGGTGCGCCAGGCAATCGGCAGTGAGAATGCCTTCGTATTGCCAAAGTTTTTAGGACGCTTTTGCACACGCAGTAGTGACTCATACGACCACCGCCATATACAGTAACAACACACATCGTTATCGATGGGCATGATAAACAACGTGTGATATGTGCCTCATCTCAGCAGTGTGTCTTTCTTGAGTGACATCATGCTGCATTCGCAGACACTAAACTGGACATCCATACCAACTTCCAGATTCAGATTTTGTTCTTGAGGGGGACGAAAACAATACACAATGCGCAAATTTTGTCCCGCGTGTTATGAACCTCCGTATTGTGGCCATTCCACACAGTGAACAAGTGTCGGTCTCCCGAGTATGCCGTTCATATTAAAGAGGTTTTAATGTACAACTACAGTACCAGCTGCAATTCTAGGGGGAATCTTGCATCATTGCACCCGGGAGGAATGCGCAGTCGTGCACGCTGCTTCCAGGAGGAAGGCTGCCTTCACACGGTTAACTGGGTTGCAAGGATGCACAGTGTTGTAGCGCTGGGAGGCAGGATGCTTCTGCGCGAAGGCGCCTTCCGCCTGCCTTCCGCCGGGAGGAATGCGCATTCGTGCACTGTGATTTTGTGCTTTCGTCGCTTGTTTGGCTCAATCTGAATTTTTGCATTATTTTCCACCAAGACAATAAAAACAAACTGTTTTTTTAAGCAAAAACTGACCGAAATTGAATGCAAGCAACTTCAGACATACTGACAGGTTCTCTAATCTCTAACTTTATTGTCGATCAAAAAAGTTGTAAATCGATAAAATAAAACAGCTAATGATCACACAAACTGCGTAACAAATATGCATAACAACTTGATCAAAATACGCGACGAAAGCACAAAATCACAGTGCACGAATGCGCATTCCTCCCGGCGGAAGGCAGGCGGCAGGCAGGCGGAAGCAGGGTTGGGCAAAAAACGTTTTTTTTTTCAAAAAATCCTTTTTTTAAAAAAAACGTTTTTTAAAAAAACGTTTTTTTAAAACGCCCAGATGACCAAAATATGCCCCCAAAAAATTGGAAAACGCTCATGTTGGGAAGAAAACCTGGTTAAATGAAGTAATTCTGTGTGTTCTGAGGCAAAATAAACGGGTTTCAACCCTTTTCTAGCGAATTGCTAAGATCCCATATCAGACCCGCATCGTGGGACCAACTTTGGCCGGGGTCATCACTGAAAGTCAAACTCCGTATATCGACGTATCTCGACAAAGTAAAAATTGGTCGAAAATTTTTTGAAAAAAATGGACAAAAATTGATTTTCCTTGATAATCAGGGTACTTTCCCTGAAAAATCAGGGAAAATCAAGGAAATTCAGGATTAAAAAAAAACGAAAAACGACCCAGGCGTTTTTTTTAGAAAAAAAACTTCGTTTTTTTTAAAAAAACGTCGTTTTTTTAAGAAAAAACGCCCTTGTTTTTTTTGCCCAACCCTGGGCGGAAGGCGCCTTCGTGCAGAAGCAACCTGCCTCCCAGCGGTACAACACTGTGCATCCTTGCATCCCAGCTGGTATCCTTAACCGTGTGAAGGCAGCCTTCCTCCTGGAAGCAGCGTGCACGAATGCGCATTCCTTCCGGGTGCAAGGTTGCAAGATTCTCCCTAGAATTGCAGCTGGCGCTGTATGTCCCTCACACAGGTACACATTCAACGACCACGTTCGCTCAACGGCCCATCACGTCCCCTCAACACGAACGTCGCCACCAAGCCCACAGCGGGCCAAGTCGGCCCCCTCCCACCCCCGATGCACGTGCGTCCCGGTCCTATGCCCTACCGGCCGCAACAGCCTCGCATCATGCCAACCCACACGCGAGTGGGTGTCCAAGAACCGCGAGCTCCCCCCGTGCAGGTAGGCGGTCGGCCGATGGTAGACCCTCGTGACCAGGAGTTGTTGACGAGAATCCATCATGAACAACTCAATCAGAGGGTCTGGGCCGGACAGCAACCTGTGAGTGTGTGTGGAATCTGGGATAACAAAATATTCTATGAGTGATAGCAAGACTTGATAATCGGAGCTGACCTGCGTCAGTCACATGGTTTCTTTGAACTCATGATTTTTTGAGCATGTGCAGTAACTATGACATACTGTAATTTATTACACACGTAAAAGTTATTCAAGAATTGTTGATAAATAGTTCTGGTCGAGTGGCCCATCAATAAAACTCGAAATGTTCTAATTCAAAACGTGAAGCAAGGCGAATACTAAACCACATCAATTTCGCCGAATTTGATATCGCCTCTGGTGACAATTCCAGTCATAAAACAAATGCGCATTTTGCATGTTTTTTCATCTTTACATTGCAGCTGCTTCGTGGCGGATCGAACCCGTGGCCAAAACGTGACATGTACCTGCCGGCTCAGTTCCTGCCCGCTAATCGGAACCCACAACCTTTGTTAATCAAAGGCTATCATCATTATTTGGAGGTTAAGTTTGCTTAATATGGGTTGTGTTCTAACGGAGATACAGTAAATATAAAATAAAAACTAACCACACAATGATTCACGCAGGCTGTCGAAAAAGCTCAAGCGCAACAACGGCAGATGACTTACAATCAAGTGGTAAACTAATCAATATCAATTTAACCAGTATACCTTGCTGACACAGTTTTAAATTTAGTTTTAAGATTTTTTAATGACGACGCTTTCAAAAAAGCAAACTTTACTTTGTAGGTTGCCGCTAATCAGCGCTATCCCGACCATTCCGTAATGCTCCCTCCGCGGTACCAACGTGAGTGGGCCTCCCGCACGCTGAAACGGTTACAACGAAATACCAGAATTGGTTAGGAGAAGTCCTCATGTGCTCCAAACAAGTGAACGATATTTAAATCGTTTATTTATCTTTCAGAATAATAATCAAACCCCGTGGGCTGAAGAACTTCAAGTTGATATCACTTTGTGCATTTCGTTATTCCCCGATATTTATAATTCTGTTGCGAGTGTTTCGTTTCTGTTTTATACTTTACTCGTTGTGTCGATATGAACAGTAAAGGCAGTGTGTGGTGCTATGTATGTATGTATCAATCTTGTGCTGTAACGGCGCGTGTGCACGCGGTGCAGTAAAAAGAAACTGACACCAGTAAAAAAATTACGGATAGCCACTTTTGGTGACATCAATAAACGTAATCGTATATATTAGAATTACTGTAGCCTCGTTTGTCAACAACCGTAAACGTTGTACTGCAATTGAAAAAGTTCGAAACACGGTTATTTTGATTTTTTTCTAATGTGACAAGTGAGCAAATGTTGCTCTGATGCGGTATTACGATAATGCGTGCGATGCGTGAAAACGCTTTTACACTTTATGAACTTGACGCTGCAGTAATATTGATGGAAATAACTAAGCACGTCAGGATTTTGACGCTGCAGTTCAATTCGCAGCGATGATTTCTGCGTTTCGCCTTTACTTCTCGATCTGTCTTCAGCTGCTTTATGGCACAAACGCCCAAACAACAAGGAATGGCCCGTTTGATCGTGCACAAACAGGTTCGAAATCAGTTTCTCAATCAAAAAGTATACATATCCAAGTCCGACTTCATTGGGTCTCTGAAGCTGCCGAGCGTTTCAGGCTTGTTGTTCGGTGATGTTTCAAACGTCGAAACACAACGGGGCCCCTTCAACAGCCCAGACACCGTTAGAGAAAGCACAGTCACACAAACACTCCGTCTTACAGACCCGAATTTCGACTGGGACGCTCATGACCGCCGAGAGGAGGAAAGTTAGTGCGACACTATGCTGTACATGTATTGTAGCTCAATGGTTTGATAAAGAGTGTTTGGTTGAATGCGTATCTGGTTCGAGACCACTCCGAAGAAGGTCGACGTTTTGGAATAAACAAGGGTCCATCTTTAGGAAAAATATACCATAATTATGCACTATTTCCATCCAGATTGGTGGCATCTGTACGGATTTGGCGAGCGTTTCCACGACGTCGACGTAGCGAATCGTCCGTGGCACGACCGACAGATCGACCTCGACTTCTTCTTCCCGTTTTATGGATTCAGATTCAATTACACTTTCGTGAGTGCTGCGTTTTTTAAAAAGCTTCGCGCAGTGAATTAATAAAACGTTGTATCATATCATAATAACTCATACATACAGTACGTGTTTCTGAAGAGTGTACTGTGCAACAGGTGACGTTGATATGATATCATTGGAACTTTGAATTCAACCCGGGTAAGCGTTTAGGATAGTGGGCCGATTGGGAACTAAATAATCTTGATGACTTGTTTGTTTTTGTGTTCTTTCCTTTGAAGAGCTATGTAGATTACTGCCGATCTTCGCACCTTGTTGATTGGTGCCGCTCTCTATCGTGGCCGGATGGGAATGATATGTATGTAGGAGGATCACTCTCCACCATAAAAGACTTTTCAGCTACTGCATATGTTGTGAACGCGCCCATTCTGGCGTTCGTTCGATGTCCAATGCTGCACCGGAACATCATCAGACTTGTGTGCATCAAGTACCTATAGTGCCTTTCAGATATTCCCCGAGGGTTTCATAGCGTTCAGCTACCCGCACTACATCCAACCTCCCTACACATTTCCCGAGCCCAACTGGCCACGTACGCCCGACCCGAGCATTGTGGCAGCGTTTATGACTGATCAGACCCTGATGGCTATCGGAGAGCACCGAATCAGTCATATTTGGTATCGATTAATCTACAGGTTGGATGTTTTTTTTAATCTGGTCAGTTTGTTTATAGTGATGTGATCCGGAATCGTTGTTTTCTTTCTGTCGCTGCAACGAATGTTCACTTCTCAGTTGTTTTTCTAGGAGGTCGACGGCAGAATGGAAACAATAGTTCAGCGGTAATAAAAGTTTTGTTTTGTAGAAGGCTTGTTCGGTATAAACAGTGAATTGTCCCAAGGCCAACACCATCAAAAATACCCACCACTGATACGTTTGACATGTTTCTTGTCTCGCTTCAATGTTTGAAATATCAGCCAAGCCGCCCAACGTGGTAGTCGCCGTGACGGCTGATGTTTCAATCATAGTATTAAAGCATGTGAATCCAAACGCAGGCCCCCCAACCTGATTGGAGCCCGCTATCGACCTCGATTAGGCGTGGGACCGACCGAAGCCCAATTCGGACCTGATGGCGTGTTCACTGGTCGGACATACAAAGGACAGCTGTTGCGCACACAACAGGGCTCCATCGAAGACCCGCAGTTCTTGGATCAATTGACTGTGTACGTCAAAGAAATTATTTTGTCCAAACTCCGCGATCGAATAGAATCCGATCGCATCTGCTTCTGACACAAACCTAAAAGGGTATATGTATACATATTTTGGGCGAGTTTTATGATGCACGCAAATAAAAATTGTTGATCAAATCTGTCCGGCCAAATCAACGCAGATCAGATCAGATTCGACACACACACACACACACTCGTGATCATGATGTTTAACCGGTCACAGATTTTGCGAATGTTTGTGCGGGTCGCCGCACTAGAAGTTGCTCCCAAAACGATCACCAGATCAGACGATTTATCAAACTGCACTCAAAATCAATAATTATTCCAATCTCAAACCAACCAAATGTTATAATTCAGCGATATTCGCGAGAGCCAAATCGGTACGCGCGGTTTCATCGCCGATTACGCGCTTGTGGTCACGTGGGAGCGCATGGCCTATGGTGGGTCACCCAGGGAGACTCGGTTGAACATGTATGGCGCTGTCAGACGATGGGTGAGTGATGCGGGTTTGCTTCAATTGTTCGCTTCCATATGTTGTTGTGTGTCTTTGAGAGACGAAGAGCGCCAAATCACAATACTACGATACTCAATAGTATCATCGTCAGGGCTTTGTTTGAAAACCCATACAAAAGCCCTGACCGTTGAGTATCGAAAATTCGGCAATATATTCTGTGTATTGTGATTTGGTCCTGTTCGTCTCTCAAAGACACACAACAACATGATTGAATTACGGCACTGCCATCCCGGCAACATCAAAGTTATGTTCGCTTCCATGTTATCATATCAGTTATTATACATGCCGTATGCATGCTTATAAACATGGGTGTGGTAGCAAGGTCCAAAACGACGCCACAGACTGTACTCACGAACCTTTCACAACCTCTGGGCGAGCGACACCCAACACAGTTGAACTGTCGATGACTTGTTATCGTGCTCATCAAGGACGTGCGTGGAAATGCATATACCTACCTAAATTTCGGAAAAATATAACGTGTACATCGGTATCTCTCTGCTATTGTGTTGCGGAGGAGCAGCACGGAACCGCAGCAATAGCCAGGTTTCAGCTAACAATGCGCCGTACCTACATACAGTATGTAGGTATTGGTCGCACCGTATAAGAATCCATGTAGAATTTTTCTTGAATTGTAAAGCACATCGCGTTGCAGATAACCAACGTCGATCTATATTTTTCCAAACAATTTCTGCCGCAGTAATCACGGTCAAGCGGTTTCAACTGAATGAGTGTTGTTGGATTGGACCAAAACAGTTAGATTATTCATAACCATTTTTGTTAGCAAAACACCTACCAAATGGTAATTGCGACTGACGAAGTTCGATCCTACGTCATGTTCAACTACGCCAACATCAATTGGACATCATCCACATCTGCGGGCTCATTGGCCGGCCGAGGGGGGCGGCAGTCGGCACTGGTGGGCTAGGGCTGGGGGGGGGCGCACTTGGCAAGACCCAGGATTACGAGGAGATAGACAGAACTGGCATGTGGTTGACCATATTTAACAGTGCGGCTTCGCTTCTCGGCTCATACACTATGTCGTCAGAGCACACGGTCAACTCAACATTGTCTTCAACGATGATGGCATCCAGCGTGTAAAGACTGCATGTTTGCCGCCGGTAATCGAATAGTGCCAGATCGGACCTGTTTCATCATACACGTGACTTTCTGGGTTACGTATGAGTTTTATCGATGCCACTATATCTGACCAGAGTAGACATTGGCAACGCTACACGGGGTCAAAAATTAGGTACACATCAGCATCAGCAGCGTGCGCTATACATAGCTGGAAACAGCATATGATTTGAAACACAGGTGACCCAAGAACAACCCCTTATATCCAGGTGGGCTTCAATGGCGGTAATGGCACGGGTTTTACCGAGCTGCCTTATTCGGCCGAGGGCAATTCGCACAAACTGGTGCAATTCGGCAGCACGCCAATAGCTGGCAGATGGCAGGCGCGTGTTGACGAGAAGATCATCTATGGAGGGTGCACCAATAATACCGTTGGTTGGTGACCTGAATTTAGTGCAGTGAAATTATGGTGTGCTGAAATCGGGAACTATTCGTGATAAATTTTTGTTCGCTATCTGAGTTGTATGTACATACAGTCTGTTTTGGTTGTCCCCCTTTCTATCAATACCTGCTTTCACAGATGATCGGTGCACTAGGTTGCGCTACCTGTGGAATGCACCATAGTACTCGATAAGTTCATCCCATTTTATGCTCTCTCACCTATATGATTCGTTATTATGCCTATCTTGGCAGCACCCACAGATCCACCGACATGACACAAAACATCAGGCTTTCCTTGCCACGTCAGGCACACTGCAGCTGCATCAAAGTCACAACGACATGATGGGTGGTACGTCGCTGAACGTGTCAGGTCCGTGCTTCAGACCGAGCGACGTCATCAAAGTACAAGTTGATGTTCTCACTGTCGACTGTCATCGGGTGGGTAAATCGTGCGAGAATATGTTGCATGGGTCATGGTCTATTTCATACTTTCACATATCTACACTTCAAACAACATGGGCTAAACTAAACTTGGTGATCCATTCTATGCGATTCTGCCTTGGTGATGGCAGACCTTTTGCATTTTCAACCATTTTTAGTGGTTAATGGAAGAACTCCAGGCAAAATGGGCGTCTACAGAAGGTTGTAGACAGAGCAAGATGTTTATTCATGGTGCTACTCTAAGATACACTAGACAGCTTATGACTCTAAAAAGATCGGAACTGAGTGCGGTGGTTGGCATGCTAACCGGTCACTGCACACTAAACCGACATCTTCACTTGGTGACAGGTATGTGTCACTAATATTGACCAGCGTAAAAACTGTCGCTTCAGATCAACATGGCCATAGCCCGTTGTCTGCTACCGTCGTATTCATTCTACATCCAAGGCCGGCAGGAAATGAAGTTGTCACACGACGGCGGCAAGACATATCCATTTGTTGGCACCTTTTACATCAGTTTGTGAAAGTTTTTGCAACTTTTTTTGTAAAAAAAATCATCGGACATTTCTCGTCCCCAGGACCACTAACCTCTTTCACTAAAACCCTACAGGGATGCGTATTAGTGTACTGGGTGCAGCAATGTTGGTCTATTTCGCCCTGCCTTCGCTGACAGCTCGGAACGGCAGGGCTCGTCAGTGTGAGCGCCTCTGACAAATTTGCCTCCAAAAAGCCCCACCAGCAGATCTTATTGCCGGGCTGTAACATCACTGCGTGCAAACTCAGAAACGAGTTTTCGTCACGTCGCGTAGGGCCAGCGAAAGTTCCCGCGCTGCAGAGGTAATTTCAGACCCACCGCCACGCAGCAGGAACAAGGCGATACTGTTGGACGACGTTGCAGTGGTGGACAACAATTGGAACAATCCACACGCCGGAGAATTGACGGTACGCTGGAGCGCGCAGAATATATCCAACAATCCAAATGCTCGCGTGCATATTGAAATGTGGGGATATTGCGAGGATACACGCAACCACGAGCTGAAATTGGTAAATTTTTAAAAAGAAAATGTTGAATTGATTTGATCAAGTTTGGGTTTTTTAATCTTCCTGATTTTTAGGTTGGCTACATTGCGAGAGACACTGAGAACAGTGGTGAGTATTCATTTCAACCGAAACTGTTGTGGGCCAAGAACCAGGAATATGTTAGTGCTTTTGTCCAATTTTCTGCTTGACTTGGATCATTAATTTCATTTATTCATAATATTTTGTCTGATCTTTTCTGCAAATAATTGTCATCCAAATTACCAGGACGACATCAGGATCACTAGTGATGACAGTTATCAGCGTTTCACCGGCGGCCTGATAAAAGTGGTTGTTACGGATGCGCAAGCATGGAGAACTGATTTTGGCGATATGTGCGAGCTTTGACCTTGGAAAAATAATTTTACAGACTTGGTTTGCGCCTCTGAAGCGCTAAAAATGCTATATATTATATAATTCCAGCAATTATTGGTCGAGAACAACGCCGTTGCCGTGGTATTTCCGGCCGAAATGGGAGCAAGAGTACGGCGTCGGTCATTGGGCCATACAATTGTGCATTGACTGGTTTGACTACGACGGCCGCCGGCAGAACTTTGTCATGCAGCTGGAAAACGAAGTTGGTGATGTTTCATTCGAAGTGCCTACTCAGAGAGGCGTTCATGTTCGCTCACTTGCGTATACGTATAGATGCACTTTGCTGGCCCAGGATCGGGAGCCCGACCGCAGGCAAGTCTTTAATATGGGCAATGTTTTGTGATGATTTTTAAGAATTGCAAAGTCGACGTTTCGCAAAGGTTGTTCATTGCACACATCTTGCATCAATAATTCGAAGAACACCAAAACTAAATTATTGTTGGGTTCGGCGTTTGTATTAAAAAGTCGCCCGGTCGGTCCGATTCGGATGCCAACAATACTTACAATGCGCACTATTTTTTGAATATTTTCTATTTTAATTCATACAAAACTTTATATCAAACGCATAAACATCTACAGTATTTGCTACAGAGCAGCTGCCCGTGCAAGATCGAGCAGGCGCTGGTCGATTTCGGTCGATTCGCTCCGTTGGAGCATTGTGATCAGGACGGGGACTCGAACTGTTATTACCACACCAACGCCGGACATTGCGTGGTCGCCACCAGATACAGGTTCGTACTGACGATCGCCTGGTGCACCATCCGCTCGTTTATTATGATAATTACATGATAATATATAATAATTACAATGCATAACGCATGAACAGTTATCCAGTTTGATCGGCGCGGCGCAAGTTTGTTGTTACGGTCCTGAGGGTTTCCTGATGTTTGCCGAAGACTTCGAGCCCAACAGCGAGTACCTGCAATTCTATTCGGCCGGCAACGCCTGGCGCGCGCACCCTTGGGGCACACCGCCCTACAGGTCTGTCACTTTGAGCGATATCTAAACTTGGTGATCGGATCGGATCGATCCGGCCTTGGTGACTTTTTTCAAGTGAGCATATTAAGAAACGCCACTAATTTCGACCAGGGTAAAAGATATTCCCCGGCCTAAGATGAATAACTTTTTAGCTGAACGAAAAAATGGTGGCTCCACTAAAAATGTCTTCCAATCTTTAATGCAAGAATCACGGGTGACCAAGGCAAGTCAGATTCGATCCGATCCGATCATCAAGTTTGATATCGCGCTCTTTATGTATGTACTTCACTACGCATGATGCGTGTCATGATACGGGTGACCCGAGTCAACCGTGCTAATCGGATTGGATCTGATTGGGTTGTACTGATCCAACAACTTCGGCCAGCGTAAAAATTCTTTGTAACGTTCTGCAGCCAAATTGATCAAGATTGTAGTCGAACCACACCATACTGTAACTGACAAACAAGTCACATGAAACAAGGCAGATGCGATCTGATTCGATTCCAGACGTCCTCCACTCGTACCGGGTCTGTCCAACTTCTACAACGATCTGATGTCCTTCGAGACCTGTTGTTTGTGGACCGATCATTGTGAATTCTTTTACTGGCGACGTCCGTCATCCGGATGTCAGGCTTATCGCTCGCCGGCCATTGGTCAGCTGTTTATATATATAATCACGTTGAAATATCATTGTGATGTGACAGATTGTACATGTGCGTGTCCTAAAATTGGTAGCATTTCGTTGTGATTCGTGCTTTTCATGACTGTCACTATCCAGCTGCTTCACAGACGGGTGGTGGATCTGGTCACCGTCAGTTTCGAAGGCACCAGATGGCCATGTGACCTCGAAAACACCTACAGTTAAATAAAGTATACCTGGTTTCGTAAAAAAGTATGACCAATTAATATAAGTTCGTGTCTTGTTGGTTGGTCTCTCACAATTAAACACTCTTGTTATCATGCCCATCCACGGCCTGTTTGCGACAGACGTCGGCAACGTTGCCCTATATCACGCACAGGTTTCCTCTACGGTCTTGGTCACGTGATCACCTTCGATGGAACAACGTACCAATTTCCGGGCAACGGATATTTTGTGCTCGCAGAATTGCAGAGTCCGACACACGACCTGATGATGCAGGTCAGGATGGAGGAGCCCGAGAAGACTTTCTGTGCGTTCATTCAGCATTGGGTTGATCTTGGTTTGAAGACTTAGCTTGACTTCTAAACTAGCCGCAACTCAAAGCCAAGCCTAGACTCATTTCACATGAGTAATACCATGAGGCTTAGGAGTTTATCGAATGCATTCACAGAGCACCACCCGTCTGTGGTGTGGAAACGTGTATAGTCCGTCCATCAGCTCATGGCACTTTGTCTTGTTGCTTGTTGGCTTTTTCCCTTCCTCCACCTTCTAGTGAAAGCGAAATTGAGTGACCGATTTTGCAAAAAACTGAAAAAATGATAGACTGCGTCGAAAAAATTAATTAATTCGATCAAATTTAATTGTGTAAAAGGCTTTTGGACATTGATAAAGCAAGATGTATACGTTTTCAACATCGTATTCGTTCACCACACAAAAGAAATTTTTTTCTTCAGCGTTTTCAACGAAAAAGCACATGATTTTTTGAACTGAGTGTTGTTGTATGGATGAAGTTTGTGACCGATCTGTGTTTTCGGCAATCGGCACAACATACATCAAAACAATCCATGGGTAAAATACGTCCGCTTCGTAATATAATCATATTTACTCGCAAAAATATTTTTTTAGGAAACTCACTTTCTCTTTCATTACAACGTGGAGGAAGGGAACACACGCCAGCCAACACGGCATCACAAAGTGGTGACATGAGCTGATGGACGGACTATAATATCTACGTCCATGTGCAAACATACACTACGTCAGATTTCAGGGGGCGCCTACGTTGGTGCGACAGTGGTGACGGGTATAGCGGCTCGGGACAACGGCTCTGAAACTGTGCAGGTACAGTTGAGATAGCAGCAGATACCTAAAGATGCATTTTGTTTGTGACGGCAGTGATCAATCACGATAGTAATGAAACATCACGACTGGCCAACAATATGAATATGTACGGCAAACGTCCACAAGTAAAATGTTGCTCATTTGTGATAATACGTCCAGATACTGCTGTCAGATTTTCGCTCGCAAAGACTTCACTCGATGGCGCTATCGCACGGATGTTTACGTGGATGATTTCCGACTGTTTTTAGACCGAGCACACAAGAGATGGTACAATTTCAATGGTTAGCTTGCACTTTGTGTGTACATACAGTGTATTGGCTAATCCACGTCCACAAAATAAGAGCCTATACCTACCTACATACACACATTTGAAAAAACGGGAGGCACCTACATACCTCCGATACCAACGCATATGTTGAGTTCCATTCCACCACCGCGCGCCGCAGGTCTGTACCTCCGCGTGCCACCGCGTACGTTGGACATGGGCGTAATCGAGGTGATGTTCACGAGCGGCGTTGGCGTGCGCGTGCAAGAGTTCAAGGGCGCACTTGCAGTCACCGTCACACTGCCACCTGATTACAAGGCTTCACTGGCTTTGGTGAGTTGACGATACTACGCGCCACTCTGTGAAAACAGGTCGAAGTGGGCAGCCATTCACGTCGGCGGTACCGATTGTCTCAGGGCCGTCACATCGGTGCATGTGTGGTCTGGCGAATAGACACACACCCATACGCGTCGAGGCGTATAACGAACGGACCGGTATTATGTGTGTGTGCTGCGGTGCACAGTGTATTGAGCGTGCGTGCGTTGGGTTTATGAGTGATTCTGAGCCTCACCCAGACCGCGTTCCCGTAGCTCAGTTGGTAGAGCAACTGGCTATCCAGGCCTGGTGGCTGGGAGGTCGGAGGTTCGAGTCCTTCCGGGAGCATACGTTTGGTGTGGCGGTTCAGGATCACACATGACTTGTTTGTTATCATGCCCATTCCTGAATTGTGTAAACAGAAGCGCTCATGATGACTAAACTGCAACTACATAAAAATGAATCGAAATGTCTGAAATCTCAAGGAACACCAAGCACGCGACCAAGCAGTGGATACAACCATAAGTGACTGTGAGCATGGGTACATGTCCAAGGGTCTGTTGGGCACCTACAACGGGCAGCCGGATGATGACCTAATGACATCTGATTGTCAAATAAATACAGTGTCCTTACCACCAATGGAAACCGAGTTGCGCGTGGTTTACGAGTCAGTTTCTGTTTTTTTTGTCTTTGTTTCTGATTATATTTCGGTAACAGTGACAGTTTGCTTCGATACACGTGGCCACACGGTCACGTTCGACTTTCCGGCAGCTTCAAATTTTCCTTCCAAAGTTTAGCTGGAATAGCAAAGAAAGAATCCTGAAACACGTTGAAGTTATGTCTCAATTAATATAGTACATGGGTTTGTTTTGTATTTTAGACTTTCACAGCAGGAACACTTTATCCAAACACGCACCATAGGATTGTAGCCGACCGCAAAACAAAGTCCCAGGGGGGGGGCGGCGGGGCCGGGGCTGTTTCCGTGCCCGTCGTGGTGTCCGTCCCGGCGGGGGAGGGGAGGGGGGGGTTGGGTGGGGGGTTGTGTCGGTGTTTGTTGAGATGAGGAGGCACAAGAGAGGAGGGGGGGGGGGGGGGGGGGGGGGAGTGCGGGGGGGGGGGGGGGGGGGGTGTTGGGCGCTGCGTCGGCGTGCTTTCTTTTGGGCTGTTTGTTGGTGGGGGGGTTGTTTTCTGGTTGTTGTTGTTTTCTTTTTTCTCTTTGTGGTTTTGGTTGGTTGTGCTTTATGCCCCCCCCCGCGGCTTTAAAACCGGGATCCGTCCATCCCGGTCGCATGATCTCACAGGTCCCGGGGGTTGTCCGTCACCAGGATATCCTCAATGCCACGGTACGTACAGTATGTAGTAGGCGCCACCGAGAAAAGAGAAAAGAACGGAAAGAAACTGTTTTCTTTGAGAAGTCGTTTTTGAGACTCAGCACATAACCGCAGTTGTTTCAGCAAGTTTGGACAGAGTTGGCGGGCGGATGGTACCAATCGAGAGGTTCTGTTCACGGCCGAGCTTCAACCGCTCTACTATCCGCATCGTTTCGATTTGATCCCGTACGAGCCACACTTTTCTGTCCAATCCGACGTCGAAACGAATCCATATCGTGCATTGGTGTTCTCCTACAAACAAGTGGCGGTACGGTAACCTGTACACCGTGTGTTGTAGAATATTAGCGCCGTGCGTCTTACAGCGAAAGCTTCAGCACCGTGCACTTTTTCACACTTCCTGTCCGCACGGGTTGCTTGTGGCTGTTCCCGCGGTGAATTCCGAAAAAAGTACGGCGTAAAAAACGCACTCTGTTATCCTGTCCATCCCTCTTGTTATCATGCCCATCACTCTGTTATCCTGTCCACCACTCTTGTTATCATGCCCATCACTCTTGTTATCATGCCCATCACCCTTGTTATCATGCCCATCACTCTTGTTATCATGCTCACCAGTGGTGAAAACGACACGTAACTGATTGATGTGCGTTCCAACGGGAGAGCATTGCCCTGTTTGTCCCAGGCCACCTGCCAAGGCGTGCTGTCGTGCATTTATGACTTCTGGTTTACGGGCATTCGTGAAATTGGTACGCAGACGCTGGCGTATGAAAATGAATTCGAAGCGCTCAAAGCCGAGACCGAGGTGCAATGTGAGTCAATGATGATGTTTCACGAGACTTGATGTTTCATATTGACATGTGTGACTATTGACGTGTATCAGAACAGGTGTCGTACTTTATGACGATCTTGTGAGCAGTGATGTTTTACGCGAGCTCCGGCTCTTGTTTGGTTTTCGGGGTCATTTCGGCCATGTGGTGCATTCGCACTGACGATGACCCGGTGCACGGCCCGGCTGCGAGAGCAGGTCGAAACGGGCAACCAAAAACATGCCGCATAACAAATATTGTGATCGGTGTCATATCTTGCTTTCATCACGTGACGGTTTGAATTAAAGCTGTTCCAACCAGCGTACACGTTGTTCCCAGACAGTCAGCAGAAAAATGTCAGTAAAAGTTTGTGGCCTGGGCAAATCGCGAAATATTCTTGAAACGACGCGACACGTGACCTGGTCAAGACCGTACCGGACCGCTCTCCGACTTCACCGCTGTTTCAATTGAACCTGAGTTGACTGCCGACGATCTGTTATCATGCCCATCAAACAGATCCGATAAATGCTCCAGACCAATCATGCGGCCCGCTGCTCAAAGGCATCGGTGTGCTCAAATACCCGCAACACGACAATTATCTGGACGGACGCACAGTCACGTTTGACTGCCAACCGGACTATTTTCTACACGGCGAGAAACAGCGAACGTGCGTCAATGGAAGCTGGACGCCGGGCTGGTGGGTCTGGTGCAGAAGTGAGTCTGCGTGTCATTTTCTCTTTCATTGCATTATCGAAAATCCATATCACCCTTACAATGTCATTCGCAGAACGCAACTTTGAATATTTTCTCAAATGGCTGGTCGGCATCGGAACTTCGTTTTTGATCGTTCTGCTGATCGTTGCGTGTTTCTGGGCTTGTTATCGGCGACGCGTGAAGCAGCAAAGAGAGGTTATAATTACAGAGTGAATTGAGAGAAAGTACAAATATGAAATCTTGTTGTTCCTTGTGAGCTAAAAAATACCGTTCTCCAGGTCCAGCGTTCCCGATTAATGCCAGAGCCAGAGCTGGATGGTTTCGAAGGTGGTGCCAGCCAGGCAGCACCTCCCGATCCTGATGTCAGTGCTGGTGACGTGATGCAGTAAGTTACTTTCGTCGCACTTATGTGTGCTTTGTTTGAGATCACGCAAAGCTAAGCAGCAAATTTGTCGACATATTATTCAAAATCACGCATGTGTTTTACTAGGTTTAATGGATTTGCGATGAAAGACAGTGTCAGTAGTCAAGATGAAGCCCAAACTCATGGTGACCCACTACGACGACCAAACACCTCTACAGCCGGGCATGCTGTACTGCATTCAATTGAAACTGCCATAATGTGACAAACCCTGGGCATTTTAAAAACATGAGATCTCAATGAAATTGTTTGTTTTTCATTATGATGTCATTATTTTACGTGGAACGTCATAAGTTGGTCATTTCTGACAGAACATGTTTGAATTCATGATAACGCATTCCGTTCCCAAATTTACTGAATGTAAACAAGTTTTACTGCCTTTGCATCGTAAGTATTAGAAATCTGGGCAGCTCCAGTAAACAAAAACCATGAGCAAAAAACAAAATAAAGTAACCTTGTTTAAACCCATTTGGTTTTGCGCACGTAGCAGTTTTCTGGGCCCAATTTTCATCAGAATAACAAGATAACGACCAAAACAACACGAAGTTTGACCATTTTTAGCGATCTTGAGCACTGTTTTTGCACAAATTGAAAAGATGCGGAGGAAAAGATTCATAAAGGCATCACTCACAGCACAAGATGATTTCCTGTCCCACATTTTTTGTAATTCCATGACAGTTCACGCAGTTTTGTGCTCGAAATATTGCGTCAGACAATCCAAGCCACACACAAGTTGTCTTGTGAACAAGAAGACCAGACCAAATGTTACACATGGTGTACAGATGTTGCTCATGGAATGAAAAACAAAACTAGTGCTCACGCGGAGATGGTTATCTAAAGTGAATGATGCAATCCTTTGCACGTAACCAAGGTAACCAAACACCCACAAAATGGTGGCAAACAAGAGCAGGAGTAATGGATATTGCATCAGCCGCTCTTGATTTTGCATATAAGGGGATCCCATTTCTGATTTGGCTCATTTCTCCTCCCCGTGAGCTCAGTACTTTGTCATTTATCGAACGTTCTCTTGGTATTAGTTTTTTTAATCCAAGTCAGACTAGTGTAAGTCTTGGTTGACTGTTTCGACTTGTTTCTTACAAATCGGTGGGCCATCAGGAGGTCATTCTCATCGTCAACTGTCAAACCGTTAGCATGTTCCAGCATGATTTAGTGAGGTCCCTGAGCTGTGCTGTGCAAAATGTTGTACTGTACCTGCTTGCTTGGCGAGAGCAGTAATCAGGTGCCACAGCCTCTAACGTTTGTTTCTTGTGCACAAACAAAAGATAACGATGTGTTTAGCTTGTCACATGACCCGCTGGTCTGCTGTTTCCGCTCCCAACGGCACGGGACTGGTTATTGCCCAGTACACGTAAACGCAAGCTTACTTACTGTGCTGTGACATGTAGTTGGACTTTCGAACTTTTTTGTGCCTTTCGTTTTGATTGTTTTTTGTACCTTTCGCTTTGACTCTTGATACGGACAAACCAATTTTGAGCTGGCGAGTGTTGACGGTTATCTAATCTAATTTGAAGTTGCGGTTCCACCTTTTTATGACTTAGGTGTCTACGGTAGAATACTGTATGTTCCTCCAGTAAAATAAGATGCATGGGACCGCATGACAAGCCACAGCTTGCACAACACATACAGTATATGACACATTATTCTTCCATGGCCCTTCATAAATCTCCGCAGTAAACAAAATTCGATCAATTTATTATTCTATTTTCAATTGTCAAAAACACGTTTGCTGTTGCGCTTGGAAATTCAGGCAATAATTAATCCCAACGCACGTGACCCCTGACGTCAGTGTTTTTGTGTAATCATCTACTTTTTAACGGACCGTGTACCCGGGGTGGTCGCACAAGGCGTAAACACCTTAGTTCATGTTCAATGTTCGCTTTGTTTTTATGTCACTTTATTATACGGGACCCCGATCTTGCAGCGTTTCCGAGGACTTTCATGGTGTTCAGCTAAGATAGTGGTCAGGATCCCCAGATTGCTTCCCTTCCCAGCACAGAGCATACTAATGGTGCACAAGATTTGGGCTGAAGTCAAGGCAAGCGGGATAACCACTATTTCTGAAGCTGTGGTTTGGAGTCCCGTATAATGAAACGATGAGAAAACATACGGTCCCGATTCCCGAACAAAATACAGTGACTGTGCAGTGCACAGACACACACACACACCCCAACAATAACACAGACCACGTGGTTGGTCATGTGACATCATCTTATGACGTGATGCTGTACATAATGGAGTTGTGTTTGTGCACATGTTGTCCGTGCCTGCGTGCGCGCACACATATACTTTGCCCGCGCGCGATTACCCTCGGCAGTCGGGCGGGACCATAGTACAGTGACAGTGATATAATATGTATTGCGGTCACACAGTGTGTGTTTGTTTACTTCCAGAAGTGCGCGTACTATGCACAGTACAGAGGACACAAAAGCGGCCGTTTTGCACGTGCGCGTATACAAACACACGCAACAACAAGGCAGCGCGCCAATTTGAAATCGTATAAATAGCAAGCAGTTACGGCGCAGACAGTCAGTTGACAGGATTGGCTTTGGGATCTTTTTTTGAGAGATTGGTATCCTTTGGCTCATGCCTTGCTCTGTTACTTCAGACTTTATCTTGTCTATACCTTCTCAAACAAATAACTTTTCCCATCCGGTGCTTTCCACTGCGATGTTTGAATCGATAAAGTGCCCAGATCATACAGGTTCTTTGTATGGTTTATAACGCGGTATATAAGTTGCATCTTTGTTATTATTCCACCCGCCAAAGGCATAAAGTAGTGCTTTCATCTTCGTAGTAAGAGTAACCAAGTCACTGCTTTTGTGCGATTTGTTTGTTGGTCTGGCGATAACTTTATAAACTGCACCCATATAAACGGCTTCGCTTCATTCCGTTGTTTGGTGGGTTGGGAAGCATTTGTTGGTTTGCAGAAAGTGTGCGGCAGTGCTGTTCTGAAGCAGGAAAAACAGGTAATATTTGCACACTCATATTTAGTTCGGTTAATTTCCACTTCAGGGCAGTACTGTCGGACCAATGGTTCAGAGGACTCTTGAGGCCAAACTGCCCAACGTCAGTTGTTGTAACGCCAAGCTATACAGCGTCCGCTTCTGGTTTCGATAAAAGTTTTGCGTTTACAAGCCTTACGTTGGTCACTCTTTAGAATCGAAGACGGACAAGTTGTCAGCAAGTGTGTCCCACAATATTGTAATCACAGCTGATTTCACAACAGTGTTGTTTCGTTCAAAACTTTGTCCAGTTTCGCGCATACAGTATCCAGCATTTCCAATAACATTCCTAATATTATTTTTGCAGGAAATTCCATCCAGATTTTCACTTATATCTTCCACAAAAAAGCCAGAAAGAACATTCCTTTTGGAGCAAAATGGCAGCAGTCAGTAAAACAAATGCTTTCGCTAATTTGGTGCGCGCCGCGCCCAGAGGTCGATTTGCCAATATTGAAAGGCCGTATGGACCCGAACAGGTTTGTGGGAAAAGTGACATCCTAGCAGATTTTTTAATGTGCTTTGCGTGTTTCTTGAAAAGTTGTTTCTTGGTGTTGCCAAAGTCGGATGGGATCGTGATATATAGTTTTGATCTGGTGATAATAATTTTGATTTTGAGAATTGTGATTTCGTTCAGCTCTACTTTTCTTCCAGAGATGCGCATTCGGTAACTTTTCAACAGAGCCCTTGACGAAGCAAAATATACAAAAAAATATAAAAAAAACTTCAGGTGCTGAAACTGCGCGGCAGTCTGACACCCGAGTACACGCTGGCCACAGTGACGTCGAACAAATTGTGGGTCAGTTTGCATCATGATGACTTTGTGCCGGCCCTCGGTTGTTTGACCGGCAATCAGGCAGTGCAATGCGTCAAGGCTGGGCTCAAATCCATCTATTTGTCCGGTGGGTTACAATGTGGATTTTTGATTGATTGTTTTTTGTTTTAGGTAATGGTTTTTAGTAGAAATGCCATAGCTGCTGAGTTGGTTCTGAGTAAGCGTGTTTAGCGCAAAAAAACTTGCGAAGTGTTTCTTTTTGTTATATCATGCTCATCGAAAAAGAGCCGTATAATCAGCAATCAGCACGTCATAAACTCTAAGTGCTCAGATTCAGCAAAATGAGTTTCAAAAAACATAATATTCAATAAATCGCCTTGCTAATTCAGGCTGGCAAGTAGCGGCCGACGCGAATGTTGGTGGTGACATGTACCCCGACCAGTCGCTGTATCCGGCCAATTCCGGTCCCGAGCTGGCCCGACGTATCAACAAGGCACTCGCCAGGGCCGATCAGATTGATGTGTCTGAAAGGTTCTTCTTCTTAATTTCGGAATTTTTTCAGATGTTATCCGGTATATCACACATGGTGATGAAATTGGTTTTGTCGCGGTCACGTGACTTTACTTACTTATTTGACTCATCGTGTTTCTAATGACAGTTGTTTCAACCAGGCAAAAGTTGTTTCCAGACAGCTAAATACGACTAGTAAATTTTGAAGAGTGTCAGTATGTTATGAATGTGATGTGATGTGACCGAGAATGATCACCATATCCATACATATACGTAGTTGACAATCACTCCATTTCGATGTTTCAGTCCGAACGGCAAACCGCAAATCGATTGGTACCAACCAATTGTGGCCGACGCCGAGGCAGGTTTCGGAGGCATGTTGAACTGCTACGAGCTGACAAAGTCGTACATCGAGGCCGGAGTCGCCGGTGTCCATTTTGAGGTTTGCGCATTGAAACTTTTCCGATCTGACTTCATAAATCCTCAACTGTGTTTCAAGCCGTCTTGAAAACATACCGACGAGGATGTAGGTTTCCCAGCCGGTGTTGGGCCTGTTATCATGCCCACCAGGTGCCACATCTACTGTATACCAGTCTTTTCCAGAGATTTTAAAACTTTTGAAAAACTTTAAACAATTTGCCTGAATTTTCAGGACCAACTCGGAGCCGAGAAGAAATGCGGTCACATGGGCGGCAAGGTGCTGATCCCGACGGCGCAGCACATCAGGCATCTGAATTCGGCGAGATTGGCCGCTGACGTAAGTGTACATGGCTGTGAAACGTTAGGTATACGAGGCTCAGTGACATGTTCGATGTCCTAGACATGAAACATTATATTGAACTGAACTTGGTGATGCCGTAGGTCATGTGATTTTTCTATCAACGAAATCTTGACCACAGGAACCCTAGTTTTGACCAGGGTACAAGTAGACTGCTATAAAAAAGAACTTTTACGCTGGTCAAACTCGATGGCATCAGTAAATCTCGACATGTCAGTAAATCAAGGCAGATCCCAGCAACTTTGCCAACCGACCTGAACATTCATCCAACCCTTTGACCGGTGTATACGACGTGCATCAATTGAAACATCAGATGCCTCTCTTTCAGGTGTGCGGTGTGCCAACAGTGCTCGTGGCGCGCACCGATGCCGAGTCAGCCCGTCTGTTGACGAGTGACATCGATGAGCGCGATCACCCATACATCGACTATTCCGCTGGGCGCACCCGTGAAGGATTCTTTCGGTTCGGGATTTATTCGTTTGGCTTGTTTTTTTGGTGCTTTTTGTGATGACAAATGAGCAGCTACGTTTTTTGGATTTAGTTGTGATTGCGTCTGCTTTTAATTGCAATGTGTCAAACTTGCCGATTGATTCTGTCCTGGGTTGGTCACGTGACTCGTCAACAAATATCAAAATATTTTCAACAGGAAGTTACGTGACCAAGGCAAGAACTGACACGCATGAAACCTGCGATGTGGCACCGACCATAATGAAAATAAACACAAAAGGCGATTTGTCCAAAAAAACATGCCCCGCTAATGTTTCAGTCTGAAGAACGACGGTCTCAACCATTCGATTATGCGCGCTAAACAGTTCGCGCCGTGTTCGGATCTAATCTGGATGGAAACATCGACACCCAACTTGGAGGTGGCCAAGCATTTTGCTGAAGCGGTCAAAAAGGTTTGTTTATATTGCAAAATTACAGCAAAGATTTTGGGTATACTACCTGCTGCAAACCAAGCAATCTCAAATTTTGTACAAACATGGTATAAATACCAGGCACATCGGTTTGAACCTTGCTAAACTGAAAGCCTCTCTCAAACACCCTGTTATCATGCCCATTGATGTCATACATGATCCACTCCACACTACCAGATGAAACATCACCCAACCAACCTGTCTTCCCCATATTACAGGATTTCCCCGAACAAATGCTCGCCTACAACTGTTCCCCATCATTCAATTGGGGCGCCAAGCTGTCCGAAAGTGACATCCACAAATTCCAACGCGAACTGGGCGCAATGGGCTACAAGTTCCAGTTCATCACGCTGGCTGGATTCCATGTGAACAACTACGGGATGTTTGACCTGGCCAGACAATACAAGACTGATGGCATGGCGGCCTACAATCAGTTGCAGCAGAAGGTTGGGAGAGGGTGAGATCTGGGGATTGGGCTTAGGCCCCGCCAGAATCATTAGGTGCTAAAGTATTGACCGTATGCATAACGGTGTACGCTGGATGTTTACGTCAAGATCAGCAAGTATGGGTATTTTGAAGTTTTCACGCTTGGAATACGTTTGTTCATCCATAGTTTTTCACTCAGCAGCTGTAAAACCCGGGCTGTTTATTAAGATAGTCTCTTTGTTATCATGTCCATCGAGTTTGGCTATGCAGGATGATTCAAGTGTCATCACATCATCAAATCACCTGTGCCTCAAATCTCAAAATGAGACCAACAATATTGGTTTCGATGCAGGAGTTCGAGGCGCAATCGCTCGGCTACACCGCCGTGAAACATCAGCGCGAAGTGGGTGCCGGCTATTTCGACATGGTCGCGCAGACGGCGGCCGGTGGTGAAGTGTCCACCGGGGCTCTTCAGGGTTCGACCGAACAGGGCCAGTTCAACTCGCAAATGCAGCAGGCGCGCGGTATGGCCACAAAAGCCGGGTCCTCGTCAGTTGAGGTCAGCCAGGGTGGTGACTCCTCGTGTGAAACATCAGACAGCCAGCCCACTACTCGGGAACAGTTGCCACAACAGAAGAATGAAAACTGTAAGACTTATTATTCGTATTTTGATCTGACGCCGTTCTATGCTGTCTTAAAATTGGTGTTTTAATTTTCGGGAATGAGCTTTTCGTTTCTATAAATTCCAATGTTGTTGGTTTTAATCGCTGATACTCCCAAAACATACCAGTTCTCGTTTTGCGACGTCTTTCTATCATTTCTTGCGGTTATTGATCTTTTAGTATCGTTTCTTCTTTTCATTCTGTTGAAGACTACAGTCACATGATTCCCCTGTTCACAGCCAAAACTCAGTGATTATTGAAATTTTTTGTGTTGTTTTCGTCCAACTAAGAGAACCTAGGGCATGTGTATCTGGTTGTTGATCCGAAAATTGTACAAAATATTAGGATGTTTTCGTTTTCAATGTGACATTTCTTCTTGTTTTTGTATTATAAAGACGTTGCGATGGGGTGCCGCGATATTAAGGTAACACGATGTTTTATATGCATACCCTTGTATATACATTATGTAATGCATGGTATTTCTTGCAGTGTTCATTCTTCTTTTTCACCCTGAAAAGCTGTTCCCGAACTTTTCTCGATCCTTTGGGGTTGTGCTTTGTAAATGTGTTTAAATTCAATATGTAACAAATGAAAGGTTTATTGAAAACAGAGGTTTATGAAGTTCAAATTGCATTTCGTAACCGTGACGGTCGGAAATCGGCATCCTTGCACAATATCCAGTAGTTTGTTTTGAAACATCAGCGAACCTTTGGGTGCTGGTGATGCGTCATGGCTCACTGTGCAAGACACGATAGCAACAAAACTTTCTTTAACACACTAAAAATCAACATAGCCGTGAAAATATCACATCTACAGTATAATAAACCAAACCTTGTTTGAAACTCGCCATTACAAGCACTGAGTGTGCAGTGCAATTCAAGCAAACACCAATACATTAGAATGAAAAATAAAATTATCAAAAATTTTGCAACAGCCCAGACAAAACTTGTGAAGAGCAAGACTTTTGCAGCTGAAAGCCACGATAACCGACCAGGATTGGACGGTTTTGACGCCGAAAGCTCTCGATTTCCTGACCCATTTACATCGAAAGTTCAACCCTCGCAGACTGAAGCTGTTGGACAAAAGGGTGGAAACACAGATGAGACTGAATGCTGGCGAAATGGTTCCCGATTTTCTCGAAGTGAGCGATGGAATTCATCTATTTGCCGTTTGTCGCGACGTTTTAAACTACAAATTAGTAACTTCAATTAATGTATCTCTCTTCGAATGACTCCATAAGATGAGGGTGATATGTATACATATACTGTAAGTGTAAAAGCTCAATGGCTGTGGTATAGAGCCTGTCATGTAAACGTTGAGCACACCGCCTGGACATTTGATAATGCTAACTTGTATGTATAGTTAATGAACCGGGCATTGCAAAATACCGAGAGCTATTGCGATCTCAAAGTTGCCACCCCATAGCGGTGGCGGAACCAGGCGTGCGGTGCACCAGGTCATCTTCAGTGTCCCGTTGGGAGCTGTTTCTTGTATAGACGTGCTGTGCACAACACCACCACCAATGCCAAGTGTTAAACCAGATAAGCTATGCATACTGTACCCAATAGGTACCTGCTATAGGTATACCTGACCCCTACAGGAGACCTCCGACATCCGCAACAATGCATCGTGGCGTGTACCCCCGCCGCCGCCAGACATGGCAGATCGACGGGTAGAGATCACTGGCCCCGTGGACAGGAAAATGGTCATCAACGCACTCAATAGTGGCGCCAATGTGTTCATGGCTGATTTTGAGGTTTGCTATTTGGCACGGGATTTGATGTAACATTAGTTGCCGGTCCGTGCTGAGTGTAGGTAAGATTTTCGTCAGTGTCATATGTTCAAACAATATTCATACGGAATGATACAATGCTGTTTCCACAATTTCGGCAGCGCGTTTTTCCTTTGTGTTCACTGACTGGCGGTGCACCAGGTCATCGTCATTGCGAACTCATCATACTTTTGTCATGTTCGGACATTCGAGAGCATGCCTGAAACGTTTCCACAAAAAATTCGTCCGGCTTGTTTTCTCTTGTTGTTTTTTTGAAAATGACAAATAAGAAGCAGAAGAAATCCCCATCAGGATTCGAACACGCCAACGTGGCGCAACCAGCTCGACGGCCAGGCGAATCTGCGCGACGCGATCACAAAGTCGATATCGTTCACCGATAAGAAATCGGGCAAGAATTATCGATTGATCGACAGACCCGCCGTGTTGAATGTGCGTCCTCGGGGATGGCATCTGCCTGAGAAACACGTCACCGTCGATGGACAGGTTATGTCAGGTATGCGGGGAACGGGTTTACTATATGTAGGTTTCCAGCAATATTTTGGGCAGGTGTACGTGATATGATCGAATAGGATCGGTCAAGGTGCACCCATCACATTAAGTGGTCAAGGTGGACTGGTGTGATCCGATCGCCAGGTTTAATATCGACCAGTATATGTTAAACCTACCATACCTACTTATGTAAAGGCAAACTACGCCAACACGAGTCCGATTTCGAAGGTGGTGTGTTTTCAAAACGAATAGAAAGAGAAAATCATCCTGCTCCACTTTGTGTTCTTCAACGTGTAACATTTCCCAAATCAGCAGCCACATCAGAATGTTTCACTGTTCTGCCAGCTGCGAAATCGAGCTCATGTTGGTGTAGTTTGCCTTTATATATACATAGCTAAATTCTGGTGCCTGTTGTCCTTGGACGTCCAATCGCGTGTTGATTCTGGTCATTTCATTCTTGCTCAATTGTAATCGGCTCTGTAAGCCAGCTCACCAAGCTCCAGATAGGCCACTGAGCGCAACGTTCTTCTTCGGCAGTTGCATTAGCGTGAAACATCTACAGTACATGCCCCAATTTATCGGCAGGTTCCCTGTTCGACTTCGGTCTGTTTGCGTTGCACAACGCCCGTCAGCTGTTGGACCGTCAATCAGGCCCGTACTTTTATCTGCCCAAAATGCAACATTACGCCGAGGCACAATTGTGGAATGATGTGTTTGATGAGGCGGAATCGTACTTGGCATTGCCAAAGGGCTCGATACGATGCACGGTGAGTTAAACGTCAGGTTATGGCGTGGTTCGGTGTGTTTGGGCCTGGTTTTCTGATCTCCCGGGGTCAACACACATGACGCCGTTGATGAGCAAGATCCCAGTCACAGAGGCGAACCCGTGCAAGCACAAAACGCATATGCTTTTTTCGCAGGTGCTAATAGAACATCTCCTTGCCGCATTCCAAACCGAAGAGATCCTCTACTCGTTGAAAGACCACATTTTGGGCCTGAACTGTGGCCGATGGGACTACATCTTTTCCTACATCAAAGTCTTCCAGAACAGCCGACACCACGTGCTGCAGGATCGTTTCAAAATCGGTTGGTGACTTTTTGGCCAGATTTCTGTGACGGATCACATTGTTTTGATTTGATGTTATGCGCACCAACCGTGCCCAGTGCACACAACGGAGTAGAGAACAACAGTATCAGAAAATACCCCACCGTAAACTACGTCTGATGTTTCACACACCCTATATATGTATAAACACACACAAACACACAGGCATGACCACGCCGTTCATGCGCGCGTACAGTCTGCGTACGATTGAGTCGTGCCACGCGCGTGGCGCGCACGCAATGGGGGGCATGGCCGCACAGATACCGATCAAGTCCGATCAAGTTGCCAATGAACGGGCATTGGGACTGGTCAGGGAGGACAAGATCAGGGAGGCAAAGGACGGACATGACGGTATGCGTTGGTTGGGTGATGTTTCATTGTGGGCTGATGCACACTTTGATGGTGGCAACTTTTCCTGACACATGATAATGCTATAATTGCCTATGGCATGATGATTATAGACATGCACAAGGTGCGCCTGGTCATCTTCAGATGCACGAGAGTTAGACATCTTGAATCATGATAAAACTTACCCCAAGTTTTTTATGCCGGTTTTGGTTTTTACTTCACTTATTTGAACAATGCGCTCTTTGAAACACCGTGTCAAACAATTCAGCTCTGGTCAGCTGTGAAAGCATTCCCAACATTTATATGGTGTTTCATTTCACGTCACAGGCACGTGGGTGGCACATCCGGGCCTCGTGCCAATCGCCAAGGCCGTTTTCGACGAACACATGCCTCAACCGAATCAAGTCGCTAAATTGATCAACCCGAACATAACCAGTGCCCAGTTGACTGCCAATCCGGGCGGCGATATCACAATGGCAGGATTGGAACACAATGTCGATGTGGCACTCGGTTAGTTGGGACAAAGCTTGATGCACTGAACTAGACGTGGTTGTGGGGTTGGTCACTGGTGGGTGATATATGAACAGAAAACGGTGGTGACGGTCAAAATGACGGTCTTAATGCGATCTGTTCCATTCAGGTTACCTATCCGCATGGCTGAATGGCACCGGGTGTGTGCCGTTGTACAATCTGATGGAGGATGCAGCAACCGCCGAGATCTCGCGTGCGCAATTGTGGCAATGGCGAAAACATCAGGTATATTTTGGCGTGATGTTTCAGTTGGATTTGGTGTACTAGACCAAGGTGACGGACATGCGCGGCGGACATGACAGCAATGGTCCTTCGTGCATCAAGCTCTGTGCGACAAGTGAAATTTTGAAATTCTCCCCATTCACTCATTCTCAACTTGCACACCCATAACTTGAGCTGCCTGATGTTTCACTACAACAAACTGTCCCTGATTCAGGCACGCCTGTCCGATGGCCCCCAATCAATAATCGACAACCGATTGATCGATGAAGTGATCAACAACAAAGTCAACACCTACCGTAACCTGAACGGATATGAGCATGCCAATCGAGTACAGCTGGCTGGCGAGATGCTCAAGGAATTCTGCTTGAGGGAAAATCTGGACGAATTCCTTACACTCGATTGCTACGATAATCTGGTTAAAGAAGGACATTAGCGTCTTTTTATGATTATTTATAATGTTACAATCATCGAATTACATATTATATTACATTTTTATTTCTTCGACCACTTGCTTTTTGATGGAATTATTTATTATACATTTCATTATTCTATTGACTGTCTCCTCAATTCAGTACTATACTACCACGATTCGATTCGTCTTTCAAAATGTGCAGTGCTTGACAAATTTAAGTGTTTTGTGTTATTTGTAATATTTTTTGTACAACTGTTGTCGCTTTCAGCATTGGCTAAAGTGTAAATTTTAGCTTTTTGTATCTCTAATTTTTTACCGTCAGGGAATTCAACTACTTTTAGTTGCGAAGTTTTAGTTTATATTTCTTTGCAGAACCTTTCTCAGTCACTTCTGTATGTTGCACGTGCAAAAAGTTATTCAGAAAAGTAGATGTTTTAAGTTTCTGACTAAGTTTGATTCGAAAAAAAACAACTGTTTTAGTCTTGTTTACACGTTGTATTGATTTTGATATGTATGTTTAATTATAATTTTTGATTCTAATCAAGTAGTTTTTTTTGTGGGGGGTTTTTGTTTTTTGTTTGTTTTTTTTTTGGGTGTGTGTGTGTGTGTTGGGGGGGTTTTTTTTTGGGTGTTTTTGTTTGCCAATACCAACTCATGTACTATACTAATTGTACATACGGTATATTTCCTTCGTGTGACCTGTATTTTGACTCCATATCAACACACAGTATTGTGCGGAATAAAAGTCTTGTCGTAATTTCAACTTGTTCTTGTAACCTTCCCTCTGAAGCATCCAAAATTTTTGCGTTTTGACCAGAAGCGGAGTGCAAAAATTTAAAGTGGCTTGCACGGTAAGCGTTTCCCAGAGGAGTTTAACATCAGAACAGTGGCATCTGAACAAGTAAGTTTTGTTGCACGGCACATGAACGTAACCATGCCACGCAGTCAGCAACTCTTCTTTGTTGTTATCATGCCTGTTAGTCTGAAAGCCTTTTCCAATTTGCAAGAGAATCCATTCATTACTCGTATGCTCAAAATATGTGGCGAAAGAAAATGCTAACTTTTTGACAATATGTGCATGCCTTTGCCGCCCACACAAAACGCATGTGAATGGTAAATTCACAAGATGTTGCTTTGGTCATGAGACAGAGGCCAGCTGACGCAAGCAGTTTGTCTTTTTATTGTGAGTGAACCCATACTTTGACTATTAATTCATTCGTGAAGTAGCAAAATGAAGCGCGCTATTGTGATACAAAAACTTTCAAGCAGCATGGGGGCTGTTGCCGTAGTTGGTCTGCGTGCGTACAGTCCAACCACTAGCTCATGAGACGAGTTGTTGGCTTGGCCAGATTCAAAAACGTTCCAATTCGAAACGTTTCCAAAAGAAAATAAAGAGAATTTCTGTATGGCTTACTCTGCCGATTCTCTGTTCTTTTTTTCAAAACATTTCGTTTCACGTGGTACCGGAACATTATTGGCAAAGCAGTTTTTGCAGTTTCGGTTCGGCGTCTCGTGAGCTGATGGTTAGACCATACAATCCTCATTCCCAAAAGACCCTTGTTGAATCCCAACCAAAAAAAAACTTTTCACATTTTCAGAACTCTGTTCGCCAGTCAAGTTTCGTGTAATTTTTTTCCTTTGAGTGAAAGTGGTCTGTGATGATTTTAACAATGGGATGCATTGTGCATCATTGTGGGTGCAATGAAGTTACGATGTGTTTGTTACTTGAAAAATTGCATCTCTCCCTCGTTACATGCTGCAATTTCAGCAGAAGCTCAATGTTTCAGCCCTTAACATCATAGTGACTCCTCAACAAGAAGGCATGTCTGAAAATACAAGCAGCAGTAGTGATTTCATCACATCAGCCATAACTTTCATTTCATGAGAAAGTTAGCGATCTCGAGGCCTTATTCAGTTATCGACCGTATCCAAATTGTGTTTGCTTTGCTTGAGTGCAAAATGTGCCCCCCGTTTGCCAACTCTGATTGTAAACGTACCCACATGTACACCTACCACATGTATGTACTTTTCTCAATAATGGCCAGGCCCGTAATTGGTTTACTTTGCGCTTTCCTTGCAATGCCATCGGTTGTACAGTCGAGCTACTTTATAACTGGCCAATCGGCTTCATTTCATTTCTTTAAGAACACTGTTTTGCCGAACTCATTTGCAATAGGAGTGAGTACACTATGATGGGTAATGGGGCACTATGGTCAATCTTGTCACCTAACATCACATTGGTTTTGAAAGTTTTTAAGCTAAGGCTTAACGTTTGACTGACTGATCTGAGCGCTGATCCAAGCCTAATGACTTGTCAAAAAGACAAGCCGTAAATTGTACCAACAGCTCTCCCATGCAGTAATGCACCTGCTTGGTTCACACACTGTACAGCTTGTTGCCTGTAGTAAGCTCTCAGGAAATGAAATTCTGATTGGACCCGGTTTAGTACGAGTTATAGGTGCAAGTATAGTCAATCCTTCGCATAATCACTCCGCACACGCAAGCTGCACGCTGTACAACTGTCGGCAATGAATGCATCTTTTCTCCTTAGTGATCCCTTGAAACATCTCCAAATTTTATACATGTATTGGGTGCATTTTTCATTTGCTGGCATTTCTGTGTTTTCCCGCCTTGTGCATATCATATCTTGAATGTTTTTCACAATGCAAAACCCGGAAGTGGGTATTAAAAAGCTGTTGTAATGCTTTCTATTTTTGTCATACCAATCAACAGACTTGCACGGTTTTTTTGTTGACTGTCAACATAATGCGACCTTTTAATTTAATCTCGCAAAAACGCAAAAAACAGGACAGTAAACTGTGGTGTTTACTAATCGGAGACCCACCTGTTCAATACGCATACAAATGAATATGAATGAAATTCAATCAACTGGCTGGGCGTCCCATGATCATAAACATAAAAAAAATAATTATGCTGTGGCGTGCGCGCGAACATTTCGTTGTTGTTTTGTACAGTCAAAGCCGCGCTTATCCTTTTGACCAGACCAGACTGTACAGTGTGTTGTCATGTATACTGTGTGTCGGAGCTCGAACGGTAGTGCGATGCCACATATTTCTCATTCAGTGCGCGAGCGGAAAACTTAGAGTCCCTGCCATTTCAACAAAACTTGACACAAAGAACCGAAACTTAGATACAAAGTTTATGTGACCACCACGATCACGCAAAGTTTCATCCGGCTGCGTGCCCGCACGCGTGTTTGCGGGCAAGATGCCGTTGACATTTTGTGAAAACGTGCCTTCCCTTTTTCCCCGCAGAGCCCAGACATTACCTGACACTAAAAATGTTAATATCGCATGTAGGGTTTCGTACTCTGCCAACACGGTGGTGCCATAGCCGACGGACTTTGTGCACACAAAGTGCCAAAATCCAAACTATTATGTGGTTGTTCGTTACATTTCGCATCAAAGGTCTTTTAATCTTAGTGGTTGTTTGAATGCTATTCAGCTACAAAAGAACAACAATTAATTCTGAAACACAAACGATGCATAAATGCACGCAACAATTGCCCGATTCATACAGCGCAGCACTAAATATGACCGACAACACACAGTACCAATAACGCAATGGAATGTCTGTTGTCGTCTGAGCAGGTCGTCGCGCTATCCAATGTCCCTATTATGGAGTCCATAATCCGTTTACATACATATGTAGTACATCAGATATGTAGAGCCCTGTTGCCAGCTGCGTGAACACGCAATATGCGCAATAAAATCGGCCAGCATTTCGAATTTCGTTGCCGACAGCAAAACAAACATGCAAAAGGTGTTTTATTTATTTGTTCGCCGCGTGCGTATGCACCATGTGACCACAAAAGATGTTGTTGTTTGCGCCCCTGGAATTTTTCAGTTACATGACACATTTGTGCATTTTGCAGCTTTGTGTGTGGGATTTTGTTGGGAATAAGCTTAGAACTGTATTTATCGCTTCTGCGTTTTTTAAATGCCATGGTGCTCACCAAGATAATTTCGCCTTTTTGAGCAGATGTTTAGTGACGCCCGCCGTGCTCACAGATGTGCAAATAATAACAGCATTTTTCATTTTTTTTTGTTTTTTTGTGGCTGCTTGCCCCTGCTTTCGTTTCTCTGGCATGTTTATATGTATATAGCTGAGACATTTACTAGCTTCTCTTTCCCCAACAGATTGCGTACATAACAGTCTTCCTTCATCTTTCTGAAAGAACACTCTGCTGCCTATTTATGTTTTTTAGATCACTATGTCCTCCAAGTTTTTGAGCAGGCATCCTGGAGCTATATGTAGCTTTCACATCTGGTTCTTGTTGCCTCTAGTTTTGGACCGTTTGGAACTTTATAACAAGCCTCGTGAGTGGCAGTAGTTTGTGTTACGCACATACACATGTTAGGGTGAGCTTCAATCCTGGGAGATCGATATGAAGGGTGATGTAAACATCGCGAAAACGTCCTATGATGATACGACGCAACATGGCAACTTTGTTTTTTAATTTAATTTGCATTTAATTTCACTCGACAAGGAGCTGGTTAGGGAATTTTAAAGATCTACCGCGTGCCAAGTATACTTACAATTATAATAGCGTCGCGGTCTTTTTTAAATCACGTGATTATTTTGTACACACAGAAACTTTTCCCGGGGGTTGTTACCCTTGTCTCTAATTGTGTTGTCATGGCACGGTCACGGGACAGTTTTTTTGCTTTTCCCGGGTTATATTTCAGCCTCTGGCATTCCCGCTTATTGTCGTGCACGTGCATTGCGAAAAAGGTAACAAAAGCTTTCGAACTTGCCTTTCTTGCAAGACAACATGTCAGACATGGGCAATTCAATAGTTCGCCTGGTCGCACATTATTAGGAAGTTCCGTGGCGCCAACCTTATTCCTTTGACCGGCGGTGCACTCATTCTTATTGGCCTTGTGCACTTCGAAAACGCAATCAGTTCAATTCAAAGGCGTTATGTTTCCTTTCATGCTCAATTTTCAAAGCGCCTAAGATTTCTATCCAATCCTATTTGACGTAAGGGTACGGTACATACGATGGGATACTATAGAGTGCATTTGGTACTACAACATGCATAATAGCGACACCTATAAACGTATAAACCATAGGCCTACTAAGCTTGTAAGCGCGACACGTAACCTTAGGCCTATGCAGTAAACCGTTTAATTGACTATGTTTTGAACTTGGCGACCCGCTGAGTGCGCCGATGCTTGATGCAGACTGTCGCAGCTCTTCTGACTTCAGCAGATGCAACGTCACGTAAATATCACATCAGAAATTATTTTGCGTGTTTTAACCGACTACAGCCAAAGTACATATGCTTACTTTACATATACCGTAGCTTAAGATTGTGGTTCTCTCACGCACAGGCAGGGTTGGGTTAAAAAAAAGTAAAAATTTTTTTGTAAAAAAAAATTTAAAAAAAAAAGTTCGCCACTTTTTCGGTTTTTAAAAATTAGAAAAGTAAGTTCACTTTTTTTATTATTTCACAACTTTTTTTTATTATTTTCCCCCTTTTTGTGGTGAAAATGCATGTTTTTATGCATGTTTCTGCTTGTTTTTTCTCAAAAAATCGCCTGCGGCGCTTGTATTTCGCATCGGTACAATGTCATTACAACGTTAGACAGTCCGTGGCTCTACTAAACAACCTAAGCAGCCGTCATTATGTGCGCATTCAGTTATTCCAGGAAGTCAAATCTGCTTGAAGTCCAAAATTATCGTTCCAACACCGCGGGTTATGCAGCTGTTTTCATGTAACTTTGCTTAAAAAATGTGCCAATCATTTACCTTTCCCGTGACTTCACTTTCCCTTCACTTTTTATACTACAATCTACAGATGTTGGTACATATGGTGGACAGGCTATCCCCAACGCGAATTGTCACGTTATCTGGCTCATTGTAAAAAATATAACCTCGCTACTGCCCGTTTGTGAACACAACTGGTCGGTGTCAACTATTCCTATATTCTCAAGTGCAATCAAATATACTTACAAAAATTTTCGACAATTTTTCACGTTGAGAACCGAAATTTTTGTGGTCCGGAATAAAAAAAAGTAAATCTTAAAAAAAAATTTTTAAAAATTCAAAAAAGTTAAAAAAAAGTTCGATAATAAAAAATTTTTTTAATCCAACCCTGCGCACAGGCTCGTGTTGGTGAAAACTAATCTTCTTGTAGCTTTGCTTACGTCATGGGATGACTCAAACAGGTGTTTTGGGCTGCTTCGTCAAAATAAAGAACTGCATACTACCTAGTATACATAATGTATGCATACCTAGTATATATACCTAACGTAATACGGATCCGGAGAAAGCTACCTGAACGGCATAGGTTTCTGTTCGCAGCATCGACTTTTGTCTGATCGTTATTTTAGCCTGACCTGTCCCAGGCATCACCTTATTATTATTAATTATTAATTAAGCCTACTTTCATAACAATGAAAGTCAGTGCATACCGTACCTATGAAATGCATCATTGGTTATATCATAACCATGTACGGTCAACGTATACCTTGGTTCGCTTCGACGAAAAAACACAAGGTATAGCACATTAACATATAATACATATCATGCACAGTAATTCGAGTTTGAAAATAAATATTCAGCGTATATACTGTATAGCATGTAGGTATGTGTGTGGCACACTTCAGAAAAATATTTCTCGTCCCGACTTGACGTCTTCATTGGCCTTGATCGGCTGGGCACCGTTTCTGGCTGAAGCGCTCACTAAAATTTAACGAAAATTCAAACGAAAAGCGCGTTGGAGAACTGGAACGCGGGAAACGCTTGCACCTACAGTGCATGACTGACATGCGAACTAGAGTACAACACACACACATGTGCTCGAGAGCCAAAGTTGCGAAAAGACAACCAACCGCAATTACCAAATGCGGACCACAAAAAATAACTTTGTGACTGGCCTTCCCAACCAAATAAACTGCCGTTCTTGTTTCTGAGCGACCCCGGTACCATAATATTTTACGAGCGAAACTATGTAATGTTCCGAACTACTTTATTTCGCCTTGCCACCAAAGTTTTGGACCGCAAGTGAACTGAGAGGTTTTTTTCTTCCCGCAGCTTGATAGACAACCATGCCGTTCTTCTGGTGGTCGAATTGGGTTCGTGCCTGTGAGTTTCGTGCGTGTGACAGATTATTTCGCCAGGCGAAGCTTTTTTCTCCATTTTTTCCTTCAATCCGCCTGTGTGTTTGCTGCCTTGGCAGAGGTCTTGAGGTGCTTGCTTGTTATATTCAATGCTAAGAACAGTTCGCATTCGCATGCGTTTGAAGCTTGGCGCAAGGGCTTTCTTGCCTCGTTCGTTGAATTCACAGTGGATTTAGGGCCATATTTTGATATCAAATTTTCTCATGGTGGTTTGAGTTCGTTAGCGCCGTATTGAGATGACATGTCTTCTGTTTGCTGTTTCTGTGACGTAGGTTAGTTCAATTCAGACGATATAACGCTCGGCCTATTCTAATGTGGCATGCGCACCTGCTGATACATATTTAGTGCCAACGCAGCAGAGGATGTTTGTTGTCGTCACCGTACCGGGTGTCACCATGGTGTATTACGCGTAACAACCCTTCGTTCCATATTGCGCTCATTTATTCACACACTACTAGATAAGTGCGTTGCATATTTTTGTACGCCAAACGCGTGCATTACACAGAACACCAGGGTTGGAAAAAATAGGTTTTTGAAAAAAATTTTTTATGTTTTTTAAAATTTTTCGGACAAACAAAATGTTCTAAAACGTCCAAAAAGGGCCTTTTTGGGGGTTATTTTTTCTCAAGGATCGAAAAATTTTCTTCACATAATCACTTTTGGGGCATGTATTTGGTACCTAAGATTCTCCAAATGATGTTATTATAGTACCTTCCCATGATACACAAGACACAGTATGCATGTACCAACGTGGTACTTTGATGTCATACCCCATCGGGTTGATCAGATAGACAAGTGTTTCTGCTGCTTATTGTCTGAATCCAGTGTTGTTTATGAGTAAATCTTGCTTATTGGACCACAAACTGTTGTGTCTGATACCACAGAGCAACAATGATCGGTTCATATCAAGCACAGACTGTTGGATTGCACCGAAATGACGTAGACACTTTTCATAAGTGATGCAAACTAAGTCACGAAAGTGACTTGTCAATTAAAGTTGCATTTTTTCGCGCTTTTCCGCTTTTTCAGGCAAATTTGGTCAAATTTCCCCGAATCTGAGACTTTTTAGAAAAAACTTGTTTAAAAAATTTTTTCCAACCCTGCAGAACACAGTTCCCCAACAGCGTTAGAATGGCAGATGCGTAGACTACAATAGTAGTAGCCTACTTCTAAGGGCATGTGATTCATGGCCATGTGCTGTTGTACGTAAAGACGCAAACTCATTTTGAAGCCAAATATAGCCGCGCTGACGTTGACTCCATGAATAATCCTCAAGGTATAAAATATACACACGTGGCGGGTCTATCTGATGATGTCATTTTATGCTATCGTGTCAGAGGGTTTATAGCTTTGGTCTGATGTCACTTGATTATGGTACTTGCAGGCGACGTATGTACATAATGATAAACATATTTTTCTGTGCTCGCAGTTAGGCCGCATTCACAATGCAGCGGATTAGCGGGTTAGCGGATTAGCGGATTAGCGGGTTGCGGATTAGCGGGCCCGCTTTTCGCGCACGCTTTTGCATTCACAATGGAAATTGAAAAAGCGGATTAGCGGGTCAGCTAATTGGAGACCCGCTAATCCGCTAACCCGCTAATCCGCTAATCCGCAAAAAGTGTTTGCGCTCACAATGCACGTTGTCCGAGTTTAGTAGAAAAAGTTGATTTACTTCAAAATTTTGTTGTTTGTGTCTTTCTTTGTTCAACAAATGGCAAATCACACGCGTCAAATCAATCAAATGTTGTTATTCTAAATGTTTCTTTGGATTGCAGCATTTGAAACCAATAAACAGAAATCTAGGAACACCGATCACGAAAATAGCACGAATAACACATAGGCGTATATTAGAGTGGTCAACTCAAGTGGTCGAATCACTTTGTCAACTTACATTGTAGATTCGTGAACTCACCCCGAATGCCTATATTATTTCTCGCATTTATTTGGGACTGCTGTGAGTTGACAAAGTGATTTGACCACTTGAGTTGACCATTGTAATTTAAAAATAATGAAGTTGAGTTTATGGTCATGTGTTGTTTTTATGTATGTTTATTGTATGTTTTTGTTATTTTTTGCTTTATATTTTTGTAATTTAATGATTTGTTTTTTTGCGTTTTGGTTTTTGTTATAGCAAGAGTGTAGCGCAGCGTAGCGGGGCGTGGGCGCGTGCGTAGGCGCGTGTTGTTCATTGTATTATTTTTTTTTTTTTTTATTTTTTTTTTGAGTATATGTAATATAGTAATGTGGGAGTGATATGTGTGATTTGATTGGGATGCATTGCAATAATATGTTCGTTTAGGATAAAGATATGTATTTATTTGTTAAAATAAAATAACGCTTTGTAGTATATTTGTTCTTTTTTTAAATTACATGTTCATAAGGTGGGGGTTGTGGTGGTGGGGTGGTGGTCCTCTTCCTGTTTTTATAAGCTTTCTCGTTATCATGGTAACAGCTTAGCAAAATTTGGTATCCAAGCAGGGGGAGTGCTAAAAATCATATTTCACAGGGTAAAGTTCTTATTCCCTCCCACATGGTAAGCTGAGAATTAGTTAATTATTTATCAGGATGAAGTTGTTGTGGTCTCTGAAATTAATTTAGTCATGGTACACGTTTAAATAGCGACAGTCTACTGTCTCTCTCCCACGCTCGACATGAATATTTGATGTCACGCAAAGGTTGTAATTGATCAGCACAAGAGAGATGTCTGACGCTTCGTCCTGGTGACCGATGAACCAACCGGTTCACAATTTTTAAGCATTTTTTTCCTGAAACGTCGTTCACCATTCACACAACCGTGTGTGGCACGCTGGCATGGCCAATCTCAGGCGTTGCAAACGTCCCATTTTCAGATATATCCAATCTGAACAGAACAGAAACACAATCGAAACAATTCAAAATGCTAACCCAATCGCCGCCCAAACTGTTGTTCACCGATTCGGGCCTGTCTGATCACAAGAATTGTCGTCGTCGCTCGATGCCCGACGCACTGACGAGACCCCCGTCACCACCGAGGGTGCGCTCTCGATCACCCAGCAAACATTCGCCGAGACTCGAGTGTTTGCCTGAAGATCAGGTTGCTCAGGTTGGTCTACCCACACATATTCAGCAATGTTTCGGGTCTCCGCGGTCTGAATCGGCCACTGACTAATGCCCCGGGGCCGGGGCCAATCAGGGCCGAATTTGAACTCTAGCTGCCCCATTTGTCCGTAGGTACATGCACGGGAAGAGAGCCGTTTTATAACTATGTATGTATGTACAATGACTTGCGACCTTTTTCGGACTAGGCATCATACCGCAATGTCAGAAATATTTCGTGTTTTTTTTTCATTTCGTTCAACTACAAGAACGAAACATTTGTTTCAGTACGACCAATCAGCGCGCGCGTTATCGGCCAATGACCTGCCCGAGCTGCTCTCGTTCCCGATCGCCAAGGATAAAGCGGCAACGAAATTAAAGTAAGACGCTTTTTTCCGAAATAAAGTTTTAAAATAAAAAATTTCATTTTAAATTTTTTTTAGTAAAATAAAAAGATAAATGATTGCAGAGTGTCGGCATCGCACTGGGCTCGTGATGAGTGGTCGCCAGCACCAAGCAGTGACAACGACTCGGGCTCGAGTGGCAATAACAGTCGCCGATCGAGTCAGTTCCTATCGACGGTTAGCCAATCTCCAGAAAATAAATGCTTAAAAGGGTAGTTCCACTCACACTGTACTGGTGAAGCTGTCCCTAAAATGGCCCATGTATGGTTAACTTCTCAGTTTAGTACATGGTCCTTGTGCCAAAAATTCAGGGAGCAAAAAATCGTAACATTAGATTTTAAAAATTCCTTCAAAATGTCCTCAATTTGACGAAAATCTGAAAGAAAAAATCTAGGAATTTTTTTAGCGTGGTTGAATTTGGAAAATCTTGAGCTTGGCATGATCAGTGACATATTTCTTACTTTCAGAATTTTTCTAATGCTTTCCAATCCGCTGTATCACAATTTTTACACTTGTTTCTGATCACCTCATGTTTGGCTCATTTTCGCAATGGTCAAGCCGTTATGTGTACATAATTTTGCTACTATGGCACGCCATCTCGTTCACTAAAGTTAGGACGCAGGAGTCAAGGGTTACTCATTGAGACCAACTTACATGGAGTGGAACTACCTTTTTAAAACTATACAAGTGCCATGTTTTCAAAACACGACGCAAGGTCGCGAAAAACGCACACGGTCACGCTAACAACTTTTTTGCTGGCTTAGTTTTTTATTCAAACCTTGTGCGTATGGCACGGTCTCCTTATCATGCGGCACATTGGGTCTACGGGAACACCTGTCTATCACGGCCATCGGCTCCCTGCCTTCACACAAGTTGCTGAACCAGCTGAAATGTGACACAGCTGTGACTGTGAGTCCGCATGGACTTTTAACATCTGATACCGGCATTCTGAACGCTGCTGTCATCATCGTTAATAACATATATTAACGGTGTCATAAGGACAAGGCTGTGACACCAAGGCAAGAAAAAATAGCAGCAAAATGTCGACCGTTCATGGCCGCTTTTTCGTGTTCATTTTAGCCTACATTTTGCTTTAAAGTGTCACGTACATACATATCTCAGAATGTATCAACACATTTTTGTTCAGGTCGGGCTGGCTGAACGTGAATTCCTCAACTCGGCGCAAAGTCGCGGCTTCGAGCGTTTGCGCACGTTTGAGACTCGAAATGAAACATTAGTTGATCGAGGCCATTCGTATCGACCGAGTGAACTGGAAATGCAAAGCAGCGATAAGGACGAACTGCTACTGAAACATGAGGGTATGCTTCATTTGCACAAAATCGCCCAATACGCATAGGAATGATATCCTGTGTAGATGGGCATGATAACGAGACACTTGTGACAAAGTTTCGATGCTACGAGTCAAAATTTGACGATAGAGCGCTACCGGATGCTGTGGGAGTGCAATCTGTTATCATCATGCCCCATCGGAGAAAGCACTTAACCTGTCAGATTGACGGACTGATAACGGCTTATCGTAATGTGGGCAAATCGAGCCGTCAAATTATATGTATAATTTCTCGCGCTCATTTGGGGCTCATGTATTACCGCTTGATTTGGCGACAGTGTACTGTTAGCCCGGATAACCACTAAGTGCTGATGTAATATGTTATCGGTTCGCTACAAAAAGGCGAAGTTTTATGCTCTATTTTTGCGTCATCTTTTACGGGACCGGGCTGAATTTACCAATTTTCCACACAATTTTGTCACAGAGTCAACTGGTGGCCCCCAAGCCCAACAATACCGCCGATCCACCTGCCCTGACGTTTGGCTGAGTCGTGCCGAATCGTACAAGCCCACTTCTGTTGTCATGGTGAGCTTCATTTTTTTTTCAAAAAAAAATCTATCGTTTTTCCCATTTTAAAACTCTTTCACTTGAAAAGATATGATGAACTTTCTCACGATGTAGGCTGACGTGACTATGATTGGTCAGAATGGCGTGGGAAAGACGTTGTTGATTGGCCAGTTGATGCGTGAGAGTGGCGAACAGTCATGGCAGCCGACGGATGACGGTAGTCTGCCTTTTGAAGGTGGGATTCGAAGGCTTTTTATTCAATTTTAGCACACACGTTTAAAAAACCTTAAAAATTGCTTTCTAAGCTTGTGTCCATCTAATGGTCACATTTTTAGAGTCGCGAACTGCCGAATTTATTGTTGACAAAGCTGAAATCTCATTGACGTTCCACGTGCAATATGACGACCCGGTACGTTTGGTGGCCTGTGGATTTATGGTAAAAAATCTCATCCTTATTTTTAAAAATTCTGTAGTCCATCACGGCTGTCAATGTCGTGTCCACTGTCGTGTGGGACAAATGGCATGCGTGTATTTTTGATTGGTTTTGAGATCGGGTACTGGTGAATAAATGCGCATCGGTGCATCAGGCCGATCAGGGTTGGGCAAAAAAAAAATTAAAAAAAGGTTTTTGAAAAAATTAAAAGAAAAATTTTTTTTAAATTTATTCGGGGGAACAAAATGTTCTAAAACGTCCAAAAATGACGTTTTTGGGGGTTATTTTTTGTCATTTTTTCTCAAGGGTCGAAAAATTTTCTTCACAAAATCACCTTTGGGGCATGTATTTGGTACCTAAGATGCCCCAAATGATGTGACTGATTCAGCCACCCGACAAGTATTTGTGCAGCTTATATTCACAATTCTGTGTGGTTTATGCGTGAATCTTGCTTATTCGACCACAAACTGTTGTGTCTGATACCACAGATCAGCAATCATCGGTCCATATCAGCACAGACTGTTGGATCGCACCGAAATGACGTAAACACCCTTCATAAGTGATGCAAACCAAGTCACAAAAGTGACTTGTCAATTAAAGTTGCATTTTTTCGCGTTTTTGCGCGTTTTTTTAGGCAAATTTGGTAAACTTTCTCCGAATCTCAGACTTTCTAAAACAAAATTTAAAAAAATTTTTTTAAAAAACTTGTTTAAAAAATATTTTTTCCAACCCTGGGCGCGATGATGTATCCCACGACGCAGTGTCACAAGTCCAGAAACACCTGTTGCCACAAAGTAATTGGTACGATTTAGCCTTGTGGACATACGCATTGCGTTAGATCCACATGTGGATGCAGCAAAGGCGCCAGTGGTTACCTACCACCATAAACCGAAAATGCTCCAGCTCAACTTTGTGGGTTGAGTGAAACATAAGCGGTCACCACAGATCTTTTTAGTCTTCGCCAAGCCATAACCCTGAGCGTCACTGAAAGTACCGATGGACCTAAGCCTACAGTAGCATACGGTTGAAGATCAACTACACAAAAAAACATTACCTCAACGTATGCATGTAGTTGGACCATATTTCAGTTGCAACTCGAAGCCACGCATTCGCCCAGTCGTCACCAGATCTACGTGCTTGTGTGTGACGTCACCAGTCGTGCGTCACTCCAGTTTGTGATAGACGCGCTCAAACAGATGCAGGGCACAAATGTGTCGACGATCAAGACGATGAGACGCAGACACAGCAAGACTGGACAGGTCTGAGTTTGTGCTTATAACATACTGATGGTGAAACGTCACCGTTCGACAGCATGTTCATGGACGCTGGCGTGAAACATCGGCGAAACAGCGGGGCTGGCATCTCAGCTCTGCACGCGGTGACACGTGCGACCATAATTCGACGGAAATCCACCCCCTTACGATGAGATTACAGCCATTTTTGTCGCGGTTGTGTGTTCCATTCTTTGAGTCATGCTGCCTGAGCTTTAAATATGTATAAGCCTAAGAGCGGACGTAGGTTGAACACGGAATCCGGAACCCTAAGCTTAAGTATAGAATGATGCTGTTTCGGAGCTAGCATGGTAATGCTAAGCGACATATGGTTCATTCCCTATAGTGCGCTTTCTGAAAATTTTGATCGTGCGCTATTTCAACAATACTCAACCGAATGAGCTCAAATTTGCACACAATGTATATACCGTGCCCCAAAATGGCCACACAAAATTTCATCCCGCTGCGTGCCCACACGCGCAATCGCGGGCAAGATACAGTTGTCATTTTTGTAAAAACGTTCTTTCCCTTTTTTTTTTCCACAAAAGAGTAGTCAGGGCCCAGACGTTACTGAACACCAGAAATGTTAATATCGCAT